>MCJB01026177.1:12282-72154 GCA_002018475.1 Nicotiana obtusifolia
CCCCCCCCTTTCCTTGTTTTTAGCATATCCTGAATCCTTAGTACTTTTTTGGATATGGCAGCATGAATTTGGAAGTATGGACACTAATGGTTGCCCTTGGTTTCAGTGTATCAGCCAGGTTAGCAGTTTTAAACATATCTTTTATATTTGTAATTGATACTATAGTGGGATTAGTTTGGCTTAATTTTGCAAAATATTGTTCTAAAATTTCAGTGTGAGAGTTTCAAATGAACTAGGGGCTGGAAATCCAAAAGCTGCAAAATTCACAGTTGCAGTCAATGTCTTGACATCAGCAATACTTGGAGTTGTTTTCTCAGTTATCATATTGGCCACAAAAAATCAGTTCCCAAGAATGTTCTCAAAACAGCAAAATGTTATAAGTGAGACATCCAAGTTGGGTGTTATTCTTGCATTAACCATCTTCCTTAGCAGCATCCAACCTGTTCTTCATGGTATGTATTTTTGCACCTCTCTTTTAATTAGTAGAAGACTTGACCCCTGGTCAAATTTGGCCCTAAGTCCAAATGACCCGTCTAACCCACCCAAGATTGGTCTGGTTATTGACCGGCTCATTTATTGAGCTCAAATTATTTTGACCCAACTCATCTCAGTCTATTTAAAGTTAGGCTGATTTTTAGTCCAAATTGATCCACGCGTAACTTTGCCAAAATATCTTAGAATTTATTTGATTTATATATTATATATGACCATAACAAAAGAAAAAAAAGTCTTATTTAGTAATTATACAATTCATAAAAAAATAATACATATTAAGTAAAGCTTGATAAGATTTGAGGGGGTTGGGTTATGACCCAATTTTAGTCCATCTTAGCCCAAATAACTTTTGGGCAATCAATTATTGACTCAATCCATATGGATCAGCCCAAAATTGACCCAACCCGTCCATTTAACACCTCTACTTGACCCGTTTGCCTATGGTTAGGAATCCATAAATTTAAAATATTGAATCCGTTTCTATGTTGACGAATGAAAATATTTGCAGGGGTTGCAATTGGAGCTGGATGGCAGTTTGTAGTGGCCATAGTAAACTTTGTATGTTATTATGGTTTGGGACTGCCAATAGGAGCAATTCTTGGCTACAAATTCAATCTTGGTGTTCAGGGAGTCTGGTCTGCAATGCTTGGTGGCAGTTTGCTTCAAACCATCATCCTCTTTGTTATTATTGGTCGCACGAATTGGCACAAAGAGGTAAAGTTAAGATTTTTTAAGATAATCAATAGGTAAAAAGACAGTTTTTGAATTTAACTTATATACATTGAAAGCATAAATATTTTGCATTAATAGTATAAACATGTTTTAGCAGGGAGTTCAGTTAATTATCCGTAATTAAATCAGTAATTTGTTATTTGATCTAATAGTGTAAAAAATTTACAGGCACTTCAAGCTGAGGAGAGGGTGAGGACATTTGGTGGTCAAATGGAGATTCAGCAAGGCTCGTGAGTAGCGGATATTTAATCATATAATACTACCATTTATACTCAATTTTGGGAGAAGTCAGCAGCCTTTTCAAGTAAACTAATTAATCATATACTAGCTTCAATTCTTTCCCCAAAACAGTGGAGGAAGTGTCAGTTTTAACTCTCGTTTTCTCTATTTTTTGGGTAAACATAAACATATAGTTTGGATCAGACTTGGTTTCGTTTTCTAATTACTCTTTTTCTACTTCAAATACTGTCTTTTCTCGAATCTAACCCGGTGCACAAAACACCTCACAAGGGTCCGAGAAAGAACCGACCCCTAAGTATGTGATGTAGACAACCTATCCTAATGCATGTATAACCAAATATTGTGGAAACGCCTACGAAATTTTTGTGTCTAGCTAGACCTTTCTTTTTTCCTATACAAAAAGAGAAAACCGAAAACCGGGCAACCTAGTCTGGATTTAAATTTTAAATTAGTCAAGATCATAGATCTGCTGCAAATCAAAGGCTATGGATACACCTACGTAGGTTCGGAATTTATTATAACATGAATTATTACTAGGGCGACAACATCCATAACGAACCAAAAGTTATTTAAACTATCTAGGGAAGAAAAAGAACAGTTTTAACTAGGGGTAATTTTAAAACACTGAAAATTTTTAGTCCATAGAAAACATGCCGTATTTATTTGTTTATTTTGCTCCTTTTATTTTGTTAAGTTTATAATTTATGCTTTCTAACATCAACAAATTACGAAAATGTTATTCTTCTTGCTTTTTAGTACTTTTAGCTTTGAGACTAATTTTATCATGTAGAAGATTCTGCTTAGTTTGTTGCTGTTGTTGTTGAAGATTCTGCTTAGTAGTGTATTTTAATCTTCTCATTCCAAGAACCGACTACTACTGTATTTCTAAACGGCCTTACATTACTCCCCGCCAAATTACATGATTCTGCAGGGTTTACATTACTACAGAAAGCTGGGCAATGGATAATTAGTGTAATGGCTTGAGTTATACACATCCAAGAATGCATATACTTTTGTTTTTTTGAGGGGGTGAGTTTGAACCAAATCGCCGCATTCCTATTGTCTTGGAGTTCCAATCTGGTTTACGCCAATTGTAAGGCTTGTTCGCGCTTGATATCAAACACCTTTACAAGGACATCTTCAACAACCTGCAAAGTCCATTTCTCATGATAAATGTGGTCATGCTAAAGCCAATCATGCTAGCATAAACATCGATATGTCAATGTGTTTACCAACAGCTTCATAGTTGGAAGTTCATCACTCAGATGCAGCACAAAAATAGAAGGAAAAGAATAAAAATTTAAAAAACAAAAAAAACAAAAAAAAAAATCAATGATGCAATAAGAACAAGCTTATGAGCCTATTGTCCTAAATCGTAACAAGCTGTTAGGACCTTTTCTATGGGATGAAAAGCTGAAGTACAAACAAGCTCACGACCTTATTATCCTAGGTCGGAACAAGTTGATATGACTCATTTTATTTGTCTCCATGTTTTTCCCCGGGTGGCAACATGGGGATGAAAAAGGGAAAGCAAGGGATGGGGTTCTTCTTCTTATTGTTTAATATTTTCTGAAATTGATTGAAAAATAAAGAAAATTAGAGTTAATTATAAATAATTACTAATGAACTAGCTTTCTTTTTGGTTATTGGAGTGGAAGAATATAAGGTTGGTTAGATCGGGCATATGCAAAACCAAACATTATCGACTCTCCAGATTAGCTTGAAAAAGGAAGTAACATGAGAAGGAAGCTCAACCATATTGGCAGCTTCAGTATAATTACCTTATCGGGGGTGGATGCACCAGATGTCACCCCAACTGTAATAGGACCCTCGGGTAAGAAGTTCTCTTTCTCGACCAACTCACCATGCTGTTAAAATAAGCTGTTGTGAGAACCAGAAAACTGTATTCAAATTTATAGTTGCAAATCTGTGTATATGTCAGCTCACCAGCAACTTGTAACTTATTCTGTTTCCAGGACCTATTCTCTGCTCACTGTCAATCCAGTATGAGGGAATTCCACGCTCCTCGGCAATCTCCTGAAGATGTGAAGTGTTGCTTGAGTTCCAACCACCAACCACTAACATAAGATCAAGCTTTTGATCAACCAGCTTATACATTGCATCTTGCCGCTCCTGATATAAGTAAGGATAAGTTAGGTCCACATCATTGAAAAGACTTCGAGAAATAGTGATACTATAAAGAAAAATACAGAAGGTCCTGGAATGGTTTGGAAAGAAAGAATCCATCCAGCAGTCGGGCCTTCATGCAACAAACTCTGTTTCTTCTTCCAAAGACAGATAACAATAGATGACTTTTAATGTAATCAATAAATAACAACAGGACTTCTAGAAGGCCTTGCCAAATATTCACCCTTCCAGTGCCAGCAGCAAGAGAAACTTTGACATGTATTATTAATGTCTAATTAATGCTGTCTTGCACGAGCATGTTACGGCATGTGTACCTTGCCACATCCACGTATAGACAAAGCAATCTTAAGTATCAGAGGTACAAACGAGAGGGAAAACATAGATCATGGGAAAGAAGACAAAAAATAACCAAAACAAGTTTTTCTTTCACAATCATAATTTACATTAATTACTCCCATCTAATGGAAAAGAACAAACTCCGACTTCTATAGCCAACGTTAGGAAAATGCCTTTTCCACCAAAACATTGTGATCATTTGTTAGCATGAGGTGATAATACCAATTGATAACCACTTTCTAGTATCTTAGAAAGAGAAACAACTCCTAAGCAGGAATCGGCTCCAGCACTCGACTCCATTCTCCCAAGCGCCCTCAGTCAAAAAAATATGCCTGCTGATGTATCTTTCGTAGACAAAAGACATTGGAGTTTCGGCTAGGAATAGACAAATTACATTAGATAGTAGAGACTGAATAACCCTTCTTCAACATTTTACATCACCTTTAATTATAGTTGGGTAATTTACAGACCTGAAAATGATATCTGCACAGCCATATACTGCTGAAAAAATTAAGGCTGACGCTATGGGAGGAATATACTCCAACATGGATGTGCGCGACACAGAATGATAGATGTAGAAAATTGGTTTGTAACAGATTGTTACGAGATTTTTTTTAGAGCCAGACTGAAAATAGACTGTCTAAGGCAAAGAGGAAGAAAGGAACAGATCATTCAATTAAAAAACATATAATAAGATGTCTCTGAATATTTATCGACTAATATATATTGCACTGGGGAATTTAGGGGCCACGGGGATGTAAGAAAACTTACTTGAGTTGCATCACATATAGTGTTGAAACTTATGAAGTGGTTGTTAATATTTTCCACCCCATATCTTTGCATCATTGTCCTCTCAACCAACTTCCCTGTACATCAAAAGAAGTTAAATCACTACATGATTGCAGCACGGAGGCAATTTATATTAGGGAGTGATACACTGAATAGAATCTAACCAATTTCTTCTGTTTCTCCCTTCAACATTGTAGTTTGGTTTGCAATACCAGTTTTTACAAGATCAACATCAGGATCGAACCCTTTAGAAACTGCATTTTTGAATTTCTATACAGAAAAATACGCAAAAAATTTCAGTACTGATGCACAACTACAGCAACTGTATCAGGTCAAGTAAACAACTCAGACAGCACCTGCATAAATGCCTCTTTGGTTGAGCTAGAACCGTCAAGTTTACCTCCAAGAATATAATCACAGACATAAGTTGCCTGGATCAAGGAAAAATTGCCACAGAATAATCAAGATCAGACTGACTATTTCGAGAGAATTAACACATAATGTGAGATTGAAATACCTCTGCCATGTTCTTCACAATGATGTATTTCCCAGCAAAGGATGCAGTCGCTACAGTCTCCTCATGAGAATATTTACCATGGATAATGGAGGTATAGTCTCCCTTCTTGTGCTTTTCAACGGTGTTCCAGACCTTTACAAAGAATTATGAGGAAATTTAATATAGTCCATATGAAAAAAGAGGCCATAGATTCATTTGAGCAACTGTATCACAAACCTTTGTTACCCAGGGGCAGGTTGTATCAACGATTTGTACATTTTTATCACTCAAAACAAGCATTTCATCAACAGCGGCCCCAAAAGCAGGCAAAACCACAACATCATCCTTGTCAACAACATCAAAATTTTTCTTCCCTTCCTCAACAGGGATGTTCTTAACTTCCATCTCCTCTAGTCTCTGATCCACACAAAGAAATCGATCAAAATTTACATGAGATAGATGAAAATACAAACAGACAAACAGCATAAACCAGAACATAGCCTGAGTAGAAAACTAATGATTGCACAAAACGCAGAAGGTGGTATAAGTGGTTATCAGAAATGTACTTCAAACAAAGAATGTTCACCAGCTATACATCAGAATTTGAAATTTCTGCAGATTAATTTTACTATCTCCGATCTTCAGCATCATGAATAACTTACTCCTTTCTTCTCACATATCCCGTTCCAATTTTTCATTTCTTTCATGCCAAGAAGAAGGGAAACAGACAAACAAACCTGTCGAAGAGGAATGGAGCACCAGAGAAAATCTACACATGAAATGAGGTAATAATTACATGTGAGAAGGACCTTTTCAAAATCATTTATAGGATCCCAGCATCTGAAAAAATAGTAGAAGCCGGTATTCATCTGTGTGTAACCAGTATCTCATGAGAGTGAAAGGCAAGGTCTTAAAGCATGGGCTCAAATAATTCCTATCCTTGGGTTGCAATCATTTGAGGCAAGCAACTATTATAGATGCAACACCTCTAGAAGCCTAAAAGTCAGGCATATTGAGGTAGTTCCTAAAACTGCTAAGATATAAGCAGAGTAGGGAAGAAGGAGTAAAACGAGATACAATTTCACAGTCTTCCTCCTACAATAAATAAAAATTGAAAATCAGGAACAATGGCATACACATCTGAGGATTAGCAGAAGAAGAAGAGACCTTATTCACAGTGGGGTTGTGAATAATTTCATTGGTTATCCAAAGCCTCTCTGTTGGAAACTGTTTCCTCGCTTCATAAGCAATCTGAACTGCACGCTCAACTCCCCAACAGAAACCATAGGCCTCAGCAAGTTTTACGGTAACATTTCCCCAAGTGTACTCATATCCATTCTCCTTCAATTTCTTTATGATATCACCTGAAATTCATGAGAATAAAATGGGAAAAAAGAACACTGTTATTCGTTATCCAATCTAATATAAGAACTTAACATAGTCTTCTTGAAAATCTTTTGGAAGAATTGTACCCAAACAAGTTTTCAATTTTTTTAATGACTGGTGTCCAAGCCAATAGCGCATACCTCCACGATTTCCTCGGCTACCTGTTACCTCCCACCAACACAGGCACCAAGTAACTCTTTCCACCAAGGCTTAGGCAGAAGAAATCACCAAAAATGTGTTTTGCTTCCGCTGTTCCTCGCACTTCATTTACTATGAAGCCACAAAGTTAGGAGCAGTTTTCTGAAATTACTTTTTTTTAGTTATACTTTTTATCTCACACCCAAACCTTCTAATATCTTTGGTTCACAAATGATTGATGATTGCTAATAGATCCTAAAGTAAGAATTCCCCACACTTTGTCCAAATGATTTGTGATAAAGATATTTTTTCATATAGGGTGTCAACCAAGATGAGTTTGAATTTGTCTATCGTAGAAGTTGCATAATTGTGTATCTCGTGAACCAAAGGCTCTGCGACCAAAACAGAATAACAAAGAATATACCTTTGTTCCAAATCATTTTACACTTTTACCACTATTTGAGGAGTCAACCCATAATTTTTCCAGACGAAACATTAAGCTACATCGTGATATATAAGTTTCTATATGTAAATTTTACTTCAAAACTCAATAAATTCACATAATTCGCACCGACAATTACATGCTTCTGAAAGGAATAAGTATATACATATATCATAAAAAAGAAAAACAAAGTACAAATAAAGACAACATCTCAAGGAACAGAAAGAAAACTGAACTCGGTCCGATTCTAATTTTTGCCAATTTTATGTTCAGTTCTTAACTTGAGCTCCAAACTGAAGGAATTGAGCTATGAATATGGAGTTAACAACTTACTAGATTGATACTCCTGATTCAATAGCTCAAGAGTAGCTTCTTTATGTCCAAAGCCTTTACGATTGTAATTAGCACTTCTGGTCAAGTTCTTCCGAAAAACCTTAGCATCGAACTCTGAATCCGCAGTAGCCGAGGAGGAAGGAGCAGCTTCCCCGGCGGAGCATCTAACGACCGAGAATTTCGGCAGTCGGAAAGTTCTAGTCTCCGGCAAGGAGAGTTCTTTACGAGTGGAGATACTAGAGAACTGGAGAGGAATAGCCATGGGAGATAAGAGAGTGCGCACGTTACCGAACTGTGTTTGGTGGAGCAAAGTGGGTGATGTTCACCTATGCTGAAGGCCAATTTATCCCTGCCAAGTTCGTGATCTGGTACATTTCAAGTCCACATGCTTTTCTCGTTTATATATTTTGATTTCTGTTTTTTAGTGGAGTACCTAATTTTTATATTTTATTAATTATATTTCATATTTTTAGTTTGGCCCTACGCTTGCAAGAGGGTCCGTAACCAGACCGGCATTTGATACTATCGAGCCTAATTCTTAGTCGCGTTTGGAATTAGGGACAGAATATTAAGATAGCTCATCTTTCTGGAATAGTTCGATATTGATTTTTTAATATTTTGGAAACTGTTGTCATTCAAGGTGTTTTAACTGTGGTGAATAAAATATCTTCAATAATCAAAACCACAGATGTGTCTCTTTTCCTTTTTTGAAATTTTCTATTATATCGAAGGATTAAGGAAAGAGGAAGCCCCTCCCTGTTGGAAAAATTAACCCGCACAGAAATAATATTTACGGTATACGATTATAATAAATACAGAAGGACACTAAGTATTTACGTGGAAAATCCTTCTGAATAAGAAAAAAATCACGGCCCGAGAGGAACAACTGCTTTTACTAGAATAAGGATTTTACAATACCACTACACACTCAAAAGAAATAACCCTCTTTTAATTTTTTCACCTCACTACAAATACCGCTCAAACTCTCAATATTTTTTCTTACAGAGTATTTCGCTTCTTACTCTGTAAATCACTCTCTTTCTCTCCCTTTTGGTGTATCTTCAACTGAATCAGAAGCTATCTATTTATAGACGTCCAATACTCCTTGCTTGAATCATGGATGACATCATCATAATGTAAATGTCAAAGTTTCACCTTATGAAAGTACTCCAATACCACTACACACTCAAAAGAAATAACCCTCTTTTAATTTTTTTTACCTCACTACAAATACCGCTCAAACTCTCAATATTTTTTCTTACAAAGTTTCGCTTCTTACTCTGTAAATCACTCTCTTTCTCTCCCTTTTGGTGTATCTTCAACTGAATCAGGAGCTATCTATTTATAGACGTCCAATACTCATTGCTTGAATCATGGATGACATCATCATAATGTAAATGTCAAAGCTTCACCTTATGAAAGCAGTAAAAAAATCCGACAACCCAAATCACATTTTCTGTAGATTTGGCTTCAAATCCCACAACCCAAAGCAATAAAAAGAAGTTTGTCTTCGTTTCACATTTATGGGATGAACCCCACAATGTTCCCCTCTAGTCCCATGCACCTGAAGGAGGTATCTCCAGTTTTTTATATATAGTTCATGCCTACAAGTTCTTTGCATAACTCAAACTTATCTCTTGGTATTACCTTGGACAACATATCCGCAGGATTTTCACTCGTGTGAATCTTCTTGACCTGTAAAGATTTGTTCTCCACTTGCTCACGAATCCAATAATATCTCACATTAATATGCTTTGTTCTTGCATGGTCATGGAGTTCTTGCTCAAGTTTATTGCACTTTAACTGTCACAATAGATGACATGCTCCTTTTGATACAATTCCAACTCTTGAAGGAACTGTTTGAGCCATAACATCTCCTAGCCAACTTTTGTTGCGGCAATATACTCTGCTTCAGTTGTTAAAAGTGCAGCGCACTTCTTATAAACTGTCACGATATAGCTCCACTTGAAAAGGTAAATAGATATCCAGTAGTGGATTTTCTATTATCAGTATCACCGGCCATATCATCAAAACCAATACCTTTTTTCTGTTTGAAACCTTTTACCACCAATCGAGTTTCGTGTCTGACCAACTTGCCATTTTCATCTTTCTTGAGCTTAAAGACCCACTTGCACTTAAGCGGTCTTTCGCCTTTTGGAAGTTCAACCAGTTCGTACGTGTCATTCTTCTGTAAAGAATTCATCTCTTCTTGCATGGCTTCCATATACTGGATTTGTTCCGGATGAGATAGCACCTCCTTGAAATTCTCTCGCTTTCCCTCATCAGTGATGAGGATATACTCTGGAGAAGGATACTGCGTGGACTCCACCTTCTCTCTTTCAGATCTTCTCAAAGGTTGTTGTTGTTGTTCTTGTTATTGTTGCTCTTCTTCTTCCTCACGTGGAATAGGATGCTCCCCCTACTTATCAACCTCTTCATCTACACCTTCCGTGTATCATTCTGCGCCTGTGGAAGGGTTACATATAGGTACAATTAGAGTAGTAACAAAGTTAGTAATTGTACCATTATCATTTTTGCTCTTTGTTAATTGATCACTATCAATCCCGACCACATCTTTTATGAAGATCACACCTCTACTTCTGATGATCTGTAGTCGAACTCTTCATCTCCATAATCTGTAGCCGAACTCTTCATCTCCATAAGCGATGAAAATATAGGGAATAACTTTGTCATCCAACTTCGTTCTCTGCTCTTTCGGCACATGTGCAGAAGCTTTACATCCAAACACTTTCAGATGGGAGTATTACACCTCTTTGTTGGTCCAGACTTTCTTTTGGAATGTCAAACTCCAAATGGATGTTAATCAAGTAACAGGATGTGCGAGCTGCTTCACCTCAAAATGACTTAGGTAGTTTTCCCATTTTGAGAATACTTCCCACTTTTTTGACAATGGTGCAATTCATTCTTTCAGCTACACCATTGTGTTGTAGGGTTCCAGGAGCTGTCTTCTCATGTTTGATTCCATGGATTGAGTAGTAGTCTTCAAACTCCTTTGAAGTATACTCTCGTCTATTGTCTGTCCTGAGACGCTTTAATTTTTGACTGTATCCTTTTTCACTAGAGCATGGAATTTCTGAAAAACTTAAAATACATGGTCTTTTGTTTTCAAGAAATAAACCCACAGTTTTCGTGAAGCATCATCAATAAATATGAGAAGATACTAGTTACCTCTCATTGATTCTACATCCATCAAACATTATAATATACTAAACCAAGTATATTCAATTTTCTTCCACGAGTTGCTTGAAACGATACCCTGTGTTGTTTTCCAAATAAACAATAATCATAAGAATTCACAATTGTACCTTTTGCAAATAAGATGAGTGACTTATTAGATAGGATCTGTAGTCCCTTCTCACTCGTATGGCCCAATCTTCGGTGTCATAAATCTGCAGGCGTATCATCTATAGCCGCATGTAATCTACCTTCACATATCTTAGCAGTTGTCTTGTACAACGTGTAGAGAGCAACTCTTTTAGCAATCACTAATGATCCCTTGGTGAGTCTCCACTTCCTATTGGCGAAGTGATTCTCGTACCCGTCTCGATTTAGAGCGATCCCTGGTATCAAATTAATTCGTTGATCTGAAATGTGCCACACATCTTTTAAAGACTAATGTGCATCAGACATTGTCTTGATATAAATGTTGCCAATTCTCGCTACCTTTGAGTGACTGGTATTTCCCATCTTGACCATCCCAAAGTCTCCTGCTTTGTACCTACAATAGAATTCTTTTATTGGTAGGATGCTACTACGTCAACAACCCAATCTGACTCTTGGCTTGCTAAGTGCATGCATTCCTTCTACCATTGAATCATCGTTGTGCACTGCAACAGTTGTGTTGTCGTCATTCTTCTGGCGACTTCTCTCCTCGACCTTTCTTTGGGCACTCTCTTTTGAAGTGACCGGGTTGACTGCGATTGTAGCAATTCCTACCCTTTGATCAGTTCCTGAAATTTTCACGAGCTTTGAATTTATCACGGCGACTCGATGCTCTATAAAAACTTCCTCTATTTTCCATGGTAAGAGCCTTCTTCTAATTTTCGGGCTTCTTCCTCGTCTTATCATTGAGTATGATGGCTGATGTGACCTCTTTTAAATCGATGGTATCTCTACCATACAAGATGATTATTGCCAAATTATCATAGATATATGGCAACAAGTTTAGAAGCATGGTAGCCTTATCTACTTCAGTGATTGTTTCTCCGAGGTTTGCTAGCTGCGTGATTAATCCATTGAGCATATTTAAATGGGACAAGAAATTTGTACCTTCACTCATATGGATGGCATAAAGTTGCTATCTCAAAAACAACTTGTTTGTTAAGGATCCGGACATGTGTAGACTTTCTAATCTTTTTCAAATACCACATGCACTATTTTCATCCTCGACATTATTGAGTACTTCGTCGGACAAGTGCAGTCTGATTGCACTAGTCGCCTTCTTATCCATATCTGCCCAATCCTCGGCTTTCATGGTTTCCGCCCCTGCCTTTTTTCTATCTAGTGCAATGACTAACCCTTGCTGGATGAGTAGGTCCTTTATCCTTCTTTGCCATATGGGAGAACTGTCATTACCGAGTTAATTCATACTTTACTTTTGACTTTTTTTTCGTCACAGAGTAAAATTGACTGTAAATAATGTTTCTACGAATGAGCAGAACCTGTGCTCTGATACCAGTTGTTGGAAAAATCACCCCCATAGAAATAATATTCACGGTATACAATTATAATATATGCTGATTACTAAAATACAATAACCAAAGATAATAATAAAAGAAACAAGGACACCAAGTTTTTACATGAAAAACCCTTCTAAATAAGGGAAAAATCATGGTCCAAGAGGAGCAACCGATTTCAATAAAGCAAGGATTTTACAATTTGTCACCGAGTAAAATACTCCAGTACCGCTACACACTCAAAAGAAATAACCCTCTTTTGATTTTTCCACCTCACTACAAATATTGCTCAAACTCTCAATATTTTTTCTTACAAGGTATTTCGCCTCTTACTCTGTAAATCACTCTCTTTCTCTCCATTTTGTGTGCATCTTTAATTGAATCAGGAGCTATCTATTTATAGACGTCCAATACTCCTTGCTTGCATCATGGATGATATCATCATAATGTAAATGTCAAAGTTTCACCTTGTGAAAGCAACAAAAATCCAACAATCCAAATCACATTTCTCATAGATTTGGCAGCATGGTACCTTATGTTAAAGGAAGTTTGTCTTTTTTTCACATTTAAGGGATGAACCGCACACTCCCTCCCTCCCTTTTCTAAGTCGAGGGTCTACCGAAAACAACCTCTCTGTTTTTTTAAAAACAGAGGCAAGTTCTACCTGTACTCTACCTTTTTCATACTCCACGTATAGGACTGCACTAGATACGTGGTTTTTGTTATTAAAGAAAGAGGAAAAGAAAATGAGAATGGTGAGAATTGAATTTATATCAATAGTGAGAGAGATTAATATCCCTAGATAAGCCTTGATACCAATATTATGTGTTTTATTAGTAGTTTCCTTTTTTCGTTTTATATATATTTTATCCCTATTTGTTTAAGTAATCATCATGCATTTATTAATATCTTTGCAAAGGCAATTCATAGGGTTGTGACAACAACTTTAAATAAGTAGTATCTTTATAGTTCCTTCGTTACCCCCAATGGAAATCTTTATGTTGATAACAAAAGTTTGGAGACAAATCATAATTTTAGAAGGGGGATATAGTACGATATGGAACATATAGGAAATAACACTGTGCTAGGAAATAAGGGAAATACAGCTTCTTTTTCTAGTCATATTCGTTTTTTATCGCTTTTTCTTCTTTTGTTTTTTCTTTTTCAATACAGATATGGAACTATCTCATTCACAGCGATCTTGAACTTTCTTATTTCTATTTTTCTATTACAAAATATTAAAACCCATAATAAAATTTGTCCAGGCAAACAAACTTTTTTGAGGCTACAAAAGAATTGGGAATATAGACGTGTAAAATTGACTGAAATTCAGGGATTATTTAAAAACAAAATTGATGGCTGTGGAAGTCTTATTGTGGACCCAAGTGAGGACAACAGCAAATGTGGCGACATCCAAATTTGTGGGAGAGATCTAAACCTTCGATTTTCAATAAGATTATCTAACAACCACTGAGCGCAACGTGTTTAAGTACTTTTTGTCCAAAATATTTTGTACATCTGCATTAATTATGTCTTCCCGTGACAAGAAGTACTATCACTCATGAAAAAATAAAGATAGTTTGTTTGGCCAAACTTTTAGTCGGGCCAAAAATATTTATTTTAAAATAAGATGTTTGACCAAATATTTTAAAATTTAAAAAATATAATTTTGAGTTGAGATAGAAGTTTAAAAAAATAGCTTTTTTATAGAAGTAATTTTTAAAATAAATATATTTAAAAACAATTTAAAAACTTGACCAAACACTAATTGTCATTTAAAAATATTTTTTTAATTAATTAACCAAAAATAAACTGTTTTTAATAAAAGTACTATTAAAAAAAATTATTTTAAAAATAAACAAATTTTAAAAATTTAGCCAAACAAAAAATTAGTGTTATGAAGATAAAATTAACGACCTCTAATGCATCCATTTCAATCTGCTAAGGCCAAAGGGGCAAATATAAAGGTCGATAACAACAAAAGTATATTGTAAACATTAATTTCTATGAATCTTTATAATTCCATATAATTATTGCCTAATTATTATTTCGAAAAAACAAGATTTTTTTTTAAATTTAATTTTGCACTTAATTTTAGTCAGCCAAATATAGACATAGGTGAATCACTGACTTCTCAAATTGAATCAAAACTTGAACGGATTTCAATTGACTGTATTAAATCAATCAAATAAAGTTAATTAAGAAGTGAAGAAGAAAGAAAGAAGTGTAGAGAAATAACGGGAGGGAGCCGGAATATAATTTAGAATTTAATTAAATTTAGTAATAAATGTCCTAAAATAATCGGTGAATCGAAGGTTGTTATTAGGGTTTCATCGACGAGCCGGCAATCGCCGCAAGGATTCACCGTCATGGACCGGAGAGAGCTGGAGAAAACCGATGTCCTTCCTTCAACAGCTTTGGCATATCTTGATCGGAACTACTGGTGAGACCTTTTGCTTTCTCCTTTTATTTACTCCTTTTAATCTTTGTTGCTCACTTTTTTATACTCATTTTACCAAAAAAAAAAAAAAAAAAAAAAAAAAAAAAAAAAAAAAAACACCATTTTAACTCTCAGGGACAAGAGGTTCGCTCAAGAGGAACACTATGAATGGTTCAAAGATTATTCTCATTTCCGTCACCTTCTTCAACAACACATTACACCCCATTCTTCTGTACATTTCTCTATCTCTATATATATACCATTTATTATGATTTTTTTTTTGTTTTGTTTTGAGATATTGCAAAATGGGTGTTGAAACTAAGAACAAAGGAAGTGCTTTTTTTGTTGTTGTTGTAAAAGTGGAACTTAGTTTTTAGGGTGAGGTGACAGGTGTTGGAGCTAGGATGTGGAAATTCTCAGTTAAGTGAAGAGTTATATAGAGATGGGATTACTGAATTGACCTGCATTGATTTGTCCCCCATTGCAGTCGACAAGATGAAACAAAGATTGATTAACAAGGGCTACAAAGGTATATATACACTTTCTAGTTGTTCAACTTTTGTTCTATTGTTTGGTTTCCTTGATTTGACTTTCCTTTTGTTCTGATTCATTTTGATCAAATTGAAGTAAAAAGAAATTGTTAGCTAAAGTGGTTTGCAATGGATGATTCTTCGTATTAAGATTGAGGTCCCAGTTGGAGACCTAGGATCTCATTGCTTGCCCACTCTAGAGAAATGTTTTATCAACGCCCAAAAGGAAAAGAAAAGACACAATTTTGCCTATAATAGCATATAGAAGCATGAGTTCCAACCCTTAGGTGCCTTGTTGGATAGAGTTACCACGTACTGTTGTGGGAGGTAGCAAGTATCCCCTGAAATTAATCGAGGTGCACGCAAGTTGGCCGGGATACTACAGTTATCAATTAAAAAAAATAGCATATAGAAGCTGGGATGGGGTTCTGAAGTAAATAGAATACTCTTCTTCTAGGATAGAAAGAAGGAGCAAGAAGATGCTAAGAATCAGGTAGCTTTCAAAGTTGATGATAACTAATCCGTCACTGCTGCATTAGAGATGAGCTCGTCCAACCCTCTCCCCTTTCGGATCTTGACTCTAAGCAGCCCCCACATTCTGTCTAAAAAATCTTTTGCATCAAAGAACCTTTTATTGGTTGAGATAGTGTCTGCACAATCGTTACGCTTATGAAATGCTCTATGTGAAATCAAAGACAGATTTTTGTATGGAACTTCGATGGCAGGCTTAGCCAATATTTTTTCTAAGAGATTTATGTTTTATTAGAATGTGTCTTTTTTATCATTCCGTCCTGAGTTTAAGGGCACTTTTGCCGATGAAAACTTAAATAAGACTATTTGCATTTGGTAATTGTATTGGGTGAAAGAATGCTAACACATAACAAGAGAAAGATGTCAGTATTAGGAATATGTTCCGACTAATTAAGGGTGTTGAGATGCTCCATTGTTGATGTTTTATGTAATCAATGTCAACAGAAATAAAAGTGCTGGAAGCTGATATGCTAGACCTGCCTTTTGAAGATGGATGTTTTGATGTGGTTATAGAGAAAGGAACAATGGTATTATCAGAAGTTTTATTTTGGATGTACTACCTAGTGCAGCAATGGCTGCCAATTATTTTCCTTTTCAGACGATCGGCTATTCATTTGTATGTTGTTGAACTTCGTTATCAAAAATGCATGTTGTTGAACTTGAAGGATGTGTTGTTCGTGGACAGTGGTGACCCCTGGAATCCACACCCTGCAACAGTGGAGAAGGTGATGAAGATGCTTCACGAAATTCACAGAGTTCTAAAACCTGAGGGAATATTTATATCTATCACATTCGGTCAGGTAGTAAGAACAGCTTTTGGTTTATCTTTTCATGTTTAAGTCGCAAATAGTAAGAGCAGCAACCAACACCTTATCTCTTTTTTATCGCTCTTCTTAAATGGTTTGTCCTAATTCTATTGCTAAATGCTTCTAAACTGTTTCATTTTGCTATTATTGGCCAGCCTCACTTCAGGCGCCGGTTCTTTAATCATCCTGAGTTCAGCTGGTCTGTTGAGTGGAATACTTTTGGCGAAACATTCCACTATTTTCTCTACATCTTGAAAAAGGTAAGTCGCGAATCTAGAAATTTTGTCTTCACCCTACATGCTGCTGTCCTGTGTTCTATTTATTTTTCCTCAGAATATATCTTCACGAGCACAACATGACCTGTAAAACCCTAGAGAAAATGCGGATTTTATAGTGGTTTGATGCACCAAGTTGGAATGCTGAACATGAGAATTGAGTTAATGCAGGGACAAAGATCATCAGAGAGCGAGGAGTGCGGGGAAAAGACTCATATCCCATCAATATCTCTATACCATGATGAATTAGAGGGTGAAGACTATTTATTCAGAACTAACATTGATGAGATGTAAAGCCAGAAGTAAAACGTATACAGCGGCTCCTTTTTGCAACTTATGTAATTGTTTATTACTTTTGTTATAGTACTGAAATGTTGCAAAAATTTTCTCGTCTTTCGACCAGTATGATCTTTAATTGATTATCATTTTTTTTTTTGGAATTTGGGTGTTACTACATTTCGAGAATTTATGTGGGCAAATTAGTTATTCACAGTTCACAAAACCAGAGATAAAACCCTGTAAGTCCTCTCATGAATTTTCTGTCACCGTTGTCAAAATTGGGGTTAACTTGGTCCTTGCATTATAATTGAGATATCTTCTTGCGAAATTATCATCAAATTACTCTTTTTCGTGGTCCACTCCATTGCTATGTGATATATAATTCTAATATTTTTTCTTTCCCCATACATACATAATTATTACTACTACTTTGTGTTTCTTTTGAGAAAAAAAAAAAAAAAAAACCATTTCACTGAATTTTGTCAAATGAAATGTGCCACAACTCAACTAAATAAGAAAAAAGGAACCAAAATTTCTTCGCTAGGGACTAATATAAATGGAAAAGACCTGCAGCAGTAACAAGTTGTTACATCTATTTACTAAAAATACAGTGAGGCGCAATCATTCCTGCTCAAAGTCCAAGACTCTAAGGGGTCGTTTGATACGCGGATTAATTATTTGGGAATTATAATCTCAGGACTAATTTATATCACATGTGAGATGAGACAAAATAATTCTTGATGGAATAAAGTGGGATAAGATGGGATATTCTGGATTAAGTCTAGGATTAAATTTATACCTTATTTAGTTAGAGATATATCGTCAAAACACAGTATAAATTTAATCCCACATCTTATCCCACCTTATCTGTGGTACCAAATGACCCCTAAGGATAAAGTGATGCAGTCCAACACTCCTACTCAATCCAATGATAAGGTTTTATAATCCTACTCTAATTGTACTAGGAGAAGGTATTATCTACTACAAGACCTACGAGTTGATGTGATGTACCTATCTTAATTATCTTAGCCATGCAATTGACGTTGGGAAATGTTTATTCTTTGGTTTTACGCTGATTATCACATCATCCCGCAATAAAAATGGTGCTATAACACATAACCTTCGTACGAAGTTTTTGAATGCTAGATAGCTATGTTTGGACATACTGTCAATCTTGGATTTAATGAAAACGGTGCAACCTTTGCTAGAAGAAGAATATAAGGCCGTTTTATGGCACTAACTAAAGAGAAAGTACATTCAACCTTAGGCAATATGAAGATTTGCATAACAGCTAAAGGAAAAGGTTATATGGTGGTAGACTCCAATGATTACACCTTACATTTTAGAAATTAACAATCGATATTACAATAACATAAGGTAAGTAGTCTTACATTTTAATGGTGATCGTTCTTCAGCTTTACTACTCTTTATATTTTTTTTCTTTTAAAAATCATCTAAATAACTTTAGCAATGTGATTTCGGAAAAATCTATATTCATATCACATGGCCTGTTTATATATTAAAGAAACTTTCAGAGAATTTTTTTCATAACATTTAGCATAAGGTGCATCTCATTTACCTACACTACTACATGTCATATTCGTTGCATTAATTAAGGTGGGATCTTAATAGCCTCTTTGATCAAGCTGCAAAAATCAGCTTATTTTGATAAGTATTTTTTTTTAAAAATATTTTTTTTCAAATGTACTTTTGGGGAGAAGCAGTTTTTGTTTAACTAATTTATTTGAAAAATACTTCTGAGCAGCAATTGGTGTTTGGCCAAACTTTTAAAAATTGCTTTTAGATGTATTTTTCTCAAAAGTGCTTTTAAAAAAAATAACTATTTCTCAAAAAATGCTTTTGCTTCTACTCAAAAGTATTTTTTTTCCCTTCAAAAAGCTTGGCCAAACACCTTAGAGCCCGTTTGGATGAGCTTATTTTAAGTGACTTTTAAGCCAAAATAGCTTTTGAGCCATAAGTTAGGAATTCTAGCTTTTGAGTTTTGACTTACTTTTGTCATTTTAGTTTAAAAATAAGTGCTTAAAAATACTTTTTTACTTTATTAAAACATTACAAAATGGCTTAAAAGTGATTTTAACTTAAAACATTTAAAATAAGCCCATCCAAACAAACTAATTTTGATATAAAAAACACTTTTTGATAAAAAAAAGTATTTCTGGCAAAAAAAAAAACTTGACCAAGCAGGTTATCAAGCTCTCTCACGTATTATGTGAGAGACTGTTAGGGTGCTAGTAGTGTTGCTACTACTAAGTTGGATCCGTAAGTTAAGGTTTTGTGGAATTTTTATCTTAAAGCTAATTAATGAACCTACTATTTGCAGACACATAATGGATAAGGAATATAATTAATTAATTAGTTACTATTTGACAAATTAATCCAGATTGGGAAAATTGACAAACCTTTCCGCATCAAAACGCGTCGTTTCGTCAAAATCTTCCCGTTGAAGCCACCTTAACGGCGTCGTATAGCTTTCATGAATTCCCTACTCCAACTCGGATTTCCAGCCTCAGCTCCCCAGAAGCTAAAAATAAGCCTAAGTCTCACCTTCAGTGTAGAAAAATTAAACTGTTTCTATGCAAAACACACACACACACACACACACACACACACACACATAATATTTCTATTTATCTCCTCTCGACGAAAAGAGAAAACGATTTCCTAATTAACCTCCGATGTTAATCTGATCGGAGCGCTAAAATTCTCACTTCGATCCACCGATTTCTTGATTCATACATTCTTCAAATTTCCTTTTTTTTGTTTTGTTTTTTGGTATTTAATCTGCGCAGAGGCGAAAAGTGAATGGAGGATTACCTGAGCGGCGATGAAGATATATATTCTTCTGATCAAGAAGACTCTTTGGAAGGACTCGAGAATGAGGAGTCTGATTCTCGGTGGGCCTCTTCTACAGGAAATTCCTGCAAGGTGCTTTAAAATCCCTGGAATTTTTGCTTATGTCTAAAATTCTAGTTTACTCGTTTCGCTCCTCTTGTTATAAAACCTTCAATTTTGATGATCACCTATGTGATAGGAGTAATAATTAATAATTTCGTACATTTTGATTTTAGGCTATTAAGTGGTACTACTTAGTTTTAGTTCTGTATTTTGTTTGAGATTGAGAAGCAGTTGATTGATCCATTGATTGAAGTCCTAGTGTGTTTACAAACCTTTTCTTTATAGGTTTTCGCTATTTTGTAATTTTATTTATCTAAAATGGGAGTAAAAAAGGTTTTTTTGAAGGGTTAATAGCTAAAATATAGTCTAAATACAACATAAGATAATCTTAATATAACATATTTCCTACATAAAGAGACCAAATACATACATTTTAATTAATTGAATGTTAGATGTGTCGGTGTCGAATATGACAACAACAACATATCTAGTGTAGTCCCACAAGTGAGGTTTTGGGAGGGTAGAGTCTACGCATAGGGAAGCTGTCCGGAAGACCCTCGGCTCAGGAAGGGAGAACAGAGGGGCAATAACAAGCAAACCAATTTGACAATCAAAGCAAAAATACGAAACTAGCAAAAGTTAATGCAATTACCTTTAAAAAGGCAGGGAAGCTGTCCGAAAGACCCTCGGCTCAGGAAGGGAGAAAAGAGGGGCAATAACAAGCAAACCAAATTGACAATCAAAGCAAAAATACGAAACTAGCAAAAGTTAGTGCAATTAGAAAACCAAAACACAAGACAACATCAAGTATTCTTGTAACAGAAAACTAGGGTACGAAAAAAAACACAGAAGGCACCAAGTGGTGTATCAAAGCTACTGCTACAAACAAGGACAACACTCGACCACCTAACTCTTTACCTTAATTCTCAACCTCCACACTTCCCTTTCCATGGTCATGTCCTCAGTGAGCTGGAGTAACGCCATATTTTGCCTAATCATCTCTCCCTAATACTTGTCGGCCTGCCACTTCCTCTTCATTGGCCCTCCTATGTTAGCCTCTCACACCTCCTTACCGGAGCATCGGTGCCTCTCCTCTTCATATGCTTGAACCATCTAAGTCTCGCCTCCCACTTCTTGTCCTCCACAGGAGCTACACCCACCTTGTCCCGAATAACTTCATTTCTAATTTTATCTAACTTGGTAAGCTCGCACATCCACCTCGACATCCTCATTTCGGCCACCTTCATCTTCTGGACATGGGATGTCTTTACTGGTCACACAAAACACCGGAAGCGAGCCTCCATTTCATCCATCTCGCCCCAATACGGTATGTGACATCCTCGTCTATTTACTCATTCACTTGTATGATAGACCCAAGGTACTTGAAACTTTCTCTCTTAGGAATGACTTGTGAATCAAGTCTCACGTCTTTGACCTCTTCCCGAGTCGCGCCACTGAACTTGCACTCCAAGTATTCTGCTTTGGTCCTGCTCAACTTGAAACCTTTAGACTCCAAAGTCTGTCTCCAAACCTCTAACCTCTCATTGACATCACAACGTGTCTCATCAATCAGTACAATGTCATCTGCAAACAGCATGCACCACGACACCTTCCCTTGAATGTAACACGTCAGCGCATCGATTGCCAGGGCAAACAGAAATGGGCTGAGGGATGACCGCTAATGCATCCCCATCACAACCGGGAAGTGATCCGAGTCCCCTCCCAATGTCCTCACCCGAGTCTTAGCACCCTCGTACATGTCCTGAATAGCCTTAATGTATGCAACATGAACGCCTCTAGCCTCCAAACATATCCGCAGCATCTCCCTCGACACTTTATCATAAGCCTTCTCTAAGTCGATGAACACCATATATAAATCCCTCTTCCATCAACCTCCTAACAAGGTGAATAGTTTCTGTAGTCGAACGCTCCGACATAAATCCGAATTGGTTCCCTGAAATAGATACAATCTTCCTCACCCTCAGCTCCACCACCATCTCCCATACTTTTATAGTATGGCTCAGTAGCTTGATACTCCGATAGTTGTTGCAATTTTGGATATCCCCTTGTTCTTATACAACGGGATCAATCGTACTTCATCTCCTTTCCTCGGGCATGTTCTTCGTCCTAAAAATGACATTGAATATCCCAGTTAGCCATTCCAAACCCGCCTTACCCATGCTCTTCTAGAATTACACTGGACTTTTTGTCTGGCCCGATCGCTTTTCCCCTGCTCATCTTACGCATAGTCCCCTCTACCTCCGCAACTTTAATCCGCCTGCAACACCCAAAGTCCCGACGGCTCTCGGAGTTTTCTAAGTCCCCCAGCACAATGTTCATATTCCCCTCATCATTCAGGAGTTTATGGAAGTACGCCTACCATCTCTGTCTAATCAGAACCTCGTCCAACGACACTCTACCTTCCTCCTCCTTGATGCACTTCAATTGGTCCAGGTCACGGGCCTTTCTCTCTCGCACCTTATCTAACCTGTACAGAGATGGTGTCAATATCACAATGACCAAAATCAGAATTTATTAATCACTGAGGGACCAAAAGTGCTATTCCTTCTTTGAAATTACTGCTTCAAGTTAGGTTCTTTTCTATGGATTTCAATTGGATGATGTGCCATTATTTGTTGCCCCCCTTTTTTCTCTCTCTCTTTATTGGTTTTATCTGATAATATGCAGTTTGTTTTACAGGTAATCACAAGGGAGTCTCTCTTGGTGGCACAGGTAGGAAGACTTGAAAAAGTTCTTTTAATGGCACTTGACGTGTGTATGCTTTGCGTTTGATGTTTAAACACGGATATCTGAGGTGTCTTTACATTTTTGCTAGAGGGAAGAGTTGCGGAGAGTGATGGACTTGCTCTCGCTAAGAGAACACCATGCGAGATCCTTGCTCATTCACTACCGTTGGGATCTGGAGAGGTTGTTTGCGGTTCTTGTAGAAAAGGGAAAAGCTTGCTTATTTGCTGAAGCAGGGGTAACTGTGCTGGAAGAAGTTGATTTTGGATCATCTGTGTCTTCTTCTTCGACTGTGATGTGCAATATATGCATAGAAGAGGTAGCGGGAAGTGATGTCACAAAAATGGATTGTAGTCACTGCTTCTGCAATGAATGTGAGAACTAATTCTTTGAGTAGAGCCAGTGCTTCGTTATTGATTCCATCAGAATTCATCTACTTTTTATGAACATCTTGTTAATCTTGAATGTTTGGCCTTACAGTTCTGTAATTAGCATACAATTGTACAATTTGTTTTGAATGTTTTTAAGATTTTGGTTTGTTGTTTCTATATCAAAGGGCTTGCTTTTTTATTTTCAAATGGTCTCTACATTTGTATTTTTTGAAACCTGTCAAATTAAAGTGGTTCTAGGCTTCTCTTTTTTGTTTCACATGCTAGTCAAATTGTGAATTTTGCTGCTACTTATTTTCATTTTTATGCTGGAAATAAGCTAATTCCTGTTTGTTTGTTTAGGTTGGACAGAGCATTTCATTGTGAAAATAAAGGAGGGGCAGAGTAAGAGAATAAGGTGCATGGCTCATAAATGCTTTGCAATTTGTGATGAAGCCGTTATCAGAAAGCTCGTTAGTAAAAGGCATCCAGATTTGGCAGAGAAATTTGATCGGTTTCTCCTTGAATCATACATTGAGGACAATAAAATGGTGCAATGGTGTCCAAGTATCCCTCACTGTGGGAATGCTATACGGCTAGAGACTGATGATCTTTGTGAAGTAGAATGTTCATGTGGTTTGCAGTTCTGTTTCAGTTGCTTATCAGAAGCACATTCACCTTGTTCTTGCTTGATGTGGGAACTTTGGACCAAGAAGTGCCGAGATGAATCAGAGACAGTTAATTGGATTACAGTTCACACTAAGCCTTGTCCAAAGTGTCACAAACCCGTTGAGAAGAATGGTGGTTGCAACCTAGTTAGCTGCATTTGTGGGCAAGCATTTTGGTGAGTTTACTCTTGATGTCTGTTTGTGCCTAGATTTCTCGCAACTTAAAGCTGATTCTGATGTAATTGATGAACGAACACTCTGGATACATATCAGCACTGTCGGCCCATTTGCAGAAAACATGACTTCATGGCGCACCTATTGTTTTACCTTATTCTGTTAGCAGCCTCTAGTAATTTGAAAAGTCCTGAAAGATTGAGGCTCCTTTTGTAATTTTAGGATCAGGACCGGACTTGATCCAATATCTTTTTATTACTGAGAAATCCTCGAAGCCAGCGGTGCACAATGGGTCACCAGTCTCTCGTCCACTTAAATGTCTGGATTTTTTCTGTAGCAGGTTCGAAACCCTGACATGTGTCTAACCCACATCATGCGTTGCGGTCTTACTACTAGACCAAAGTCCTGGGTCCATCCTATACTATTTTGATCTAGTTTGGAGTTAACATAGATCTAGTTTAATTTAAGTGGTTTTGATCTTTGTTTGGAAAAACTTGGATTCCTAGGACTTGCTAACTTGTCTTTTTGAGGTTCATTTTTCTATATAGTAAATAATTTTATTGATCATGGTGTCAGTGCTAATCTGTCTATTTGGGTGTCTATGTAAGACATGACTAAACCATCTCAGGCGACCTTATCTCATTCCTCCGTATGTTTCTACTTGCATTTTCTGTCATATGTGATCATTTTTAATCTTGTCTAATCATGAATGTGCTGCACATATATGCTAGTGTTCTCATTGCTACGGCATTTATCTTATTGTTATGGTTTGATTTACATGCCAATATTGGCTCTTATTTGAATTTTTGGTCTTATAAGTATTACTTAGGACTTGCTTTACACATTGGTAAGTATTCTACTATCGCATAATACTTAGCACCTTTCAGTTCAAACATCTTATTTTAATTGCACACATTACATCTTCATCTATCATGATATTTTTCTAAAAGTTTGAGTCTAAATATCTTATTGTCTGCATTTTAGGCATTACAACCGTGTCTAGTCTCACTTCAATTTTATTTTTGTTATACTCTAAACTTATAGTGCATATATTTTGTCTTACTTTTAGTGTGTTCAGTTATATAATTGTCTTTACACGGACTGTGTAATGGCTTCCAAAGGGGTTATGAATGTTTTACCCTACTCCACTTCACCTTAAGGTTTCGAATTGGATGTTCAAATTCTCTTACCTGGTACCAAAGTTAACCTTTAGGAAGTCTATTCTGGATGTTTTACTCTACTCCACTTCACCTTAAGGTTTTGAGTTGGATGTTCAAATTCTCTTACCTGCTACCAAAGTTAACCTTTAGGAAGCCTATTCTCACTCTCATAAGTTTTCATTGAAGTCTTTATGAAGACAAGTGAGGCTTGCTCAGTTGGTAAAAGCACCTCCACCCACGACCGTTAGGTCCCGGGTTCGAGTCACGCTGGAGGGGAAGTGTGGAAACATTATAGATCCTCCTAATTTGGGAGGGGTTTAAAAAAAAAAAAAAGTCTTTATGAATCTCAAATTGGACATTCCATTTGTTCTATAAGTTGAAATAGTAGCTACAACATTTAACTCGAGCCATATGATATAATTCTTGCTGCTTCTTTCTCTTGAGTGTTGTTTGACAGTACTTACACTAGCACTGAAGGAAATTGCCTTCCCAGTTTAGTTGGTTGATCTTGTATTATGTTTTCTCGTTTTCTTTAGTTGGCTATGTGGTGGAGCTACTGGCCGAGATCATACTTGGTCGCATATCACTGGTCACAGTTGTGGTCGTTATAAGGAAGATCAGGAGAAGAAAGCTGAACGGGCTAAGCGTGATCTTTATCGCTACATGCATTATCACAATCGTTATAAAGCTCATACAGATTCTTCTACACAGGAGTCTCGTTTGAGGGATACTATAAAAGAAAAGGTGGCAATTTTGGAAGCAAAGGAGTCAATAGTGAAAGATTTTAGTTGGATTACAAATGGACTTTACAGGCTTTCCAGATCAAGACGGGCTCTCTCGTTTTCATACCCATTTGCGTATTATATGTTTGGTGATGACTTATTTAAGGATGAAATGACAAAAGAAGAAAAGGAAATAAAACAGCATTTATTTGAGGACCAGCAGCAGCAGCTTGAGGCAAATATTGAAAAGCTATCAAAAGCTTTTGAGGATCCATTTGATGATTTCAAAGCGGAAGAAATTACGGAAATGAGGATGCAAGTTTTAAATCTCTCTGTGGTAACTGATACATTATGTAAGAAGATGTAAGTAGGCATCTTGGTGTCGTAATTTATTGTTAGTTTTAGTGAGAAACTGATGGTAGTGCTGATATGCAGGTATGAATGCATCGAGACTGATTTATTGGGACCTCTAAAGTTCAGTTGTGCAAATATAGCTCCATACAAGTCAAAGGGCATTGAGAGAGCAACAGAGCTTAATGGAGGACAGAGCACCAAAGCAAGCAACAATATTACATGTCAAAAAGCTCATGACCAGACAAATGGTGAATTTTCCATCCTCTCTGATGACTGAGTACCTATGTAGATCAGTCCATCTCTGCCTACTGGGAAGTGGTAGTTTATTGTGTCCACCTCTTCTTCAAATTTCTGATTGCTTTTGCAAGTGATACAAGTAGTTTACATTATCTCATAGTTACCTCATCAGATTTAGTCCCCAAAAAAAGTGTTACCACATCATAGAACTGTACCGTGTTTTGACTTGCTTGGGAAGACATACTTGAAGTGTTTTAGACATGCTATTAGTTGTTTGGGAAGGTGGTACTTTTAAGTATTTTAGGCATGCTATTATTCAATAATACTTTGCATCAGCTTCATCTTCATTGTCACTCAGTTGAGCAGGTGGACTGGCAAAGTGTTTATGGAGATGGTCCTCAGTGAACTAGTTAATCCTAAGATAAGCAGTGAATAACATAGCAGAAAAATGGGTAAGGAGATCGTCAAAGGGAAAGCAGGTTGCCTTTCTTTAGTTGTCATCTTAGAGAGGGTGGCATTCTATGCTTGGTTGAAACAATTATGGGTGTCAATGGTGCTGTTTAAGGCAGTGGGTGCTAGTTGGAGTAGTGAGAAAATTGGAGAAATAGAAAAGTAGGCCTTAATCTCGAGCCAATGTCGCTGAAGCAACTAATGAGAAATTAGCATGTCTAATTAAAAGAAATGTCATGATTGGAAGTTGCCCAAACTTTTATTTTTCTCTTGAAGAGGGAGAAAGGTAATGGTAGAAGATCCTATCACCAGGAACTAAACTTATGAGAACTGTCACTAGTGATAGTGTCTTGTTCATTTTATGTGATGAATTTGTTTAGTACGTATTAGGCAAGAGCTAGATCATAATATGCAGTTTTGCAAAATGATTCACTGTTCTAGTAACTTAATTGGTTAGTGGTAATTATAGTGGTTTATCAAATTTCTAAACAAGTTTACTGGTTATATTACAATTTCATCCCACCAGTTTAGGCATCTGAGTTCAATATTATAATTCTGAATTGTTAGTGTTGAAAACTCTTGTTAGTTCATCCTTGTAGTCGCCCACATTGAAATTAGCTCATGCACTAATTACTCTAACTTTTGTTAATCTCATAAACAAATTGTCTTTTACCTTCAAGAACTATTTACTTTCTTATCTGTGTACAGAAAGTATCTTCGTCAGTTGTTTGTCATAAAAAAAAAACACTTAAAAACTGGTTTAAATTTTTTGCCATACAATTCTATCTCCACACACTGTCACCATGCAAGCAGTTTTGACCTTTCATTAAAGAGCTTTGTGATGGTTATTGATGGCTGTTTTATTCAATTAAATCTTACTCATAATTCAATCTTATGCTGCTATTATGTCGATCATCAATGCAATACAAATTTTCCTAAGACATGCTTGTTGTGACGCGGCGCCGTCCTGAGATTCTTTGGAAGGGCAACATAAGGCTAAGCAATCGATGTCAGTGCAAATGCTGTCCGCCAACTGAGGTCCCCTACGTACGCTAGACTAGATTGTCAGTGCCGTACGGAAAAACCAATGTCGTGAGCAATTGAGAACTGAAAAGAGAATTGAGAATGAAAGAAAGCTTGATTGCATAAATGAAAGCTATTACAGAAAAGCTACGTGGTATCGATGGGGAGAGACATCAATACAGAGAATTGTTTGCTTGCTAGAAAGTTTTTAATGCTTGATCCTCCCTAATAATGCTTAAAAAAAATAAACCAAAGTTACATGACTTGACCTAAATAAGTTGTAGGGGCACACTAAAAGAAAATAAAGTAAACCTACTAATGAAAAAGACTTAGTTTTCTACAAGGTAGAAAGAAGTCCGTTTGTAGAACCTTTGTCTTTGGCATCAGGGTCTGCGCGTGTGATGCTGTTGGCATCTGCTTGTGGATGGGCGCTGGTGCTGGTTTTCAGTGGGGCGACAGAGGCGCCTGCGCGCTTGTCACTTGGAGCTGCTGAGACCACGGGGCCGACCGTGGCGCTGGGCGTTGGGAGGCTTGCCAAGACGCCATGGGGTACGGCTGGAAAGCCGCCCATGACATTCTCCCCCACTTAAGTTGGCGACGTCCTCGGCATCTTACTTGCAAGGTAGTCATCAATTAGGCTCTTGCAGGCTTTGAGGTTTGTTCCCCTTTCCCAAGTATTCTCCTCTACATCACATCCTTGCCGTTTCACTACGAACTCTTGGTGATCTTTCCTTGAGGCATGAATCACTCTATCATTTAGAATAGCTTCAACACGCCTTTTCCCGTTGAATAGGGACCTCGAATACTGGGTATTGTGAGTTGGCTTCGTGAAGGATACTCCATATCTTCCCGAAAAGGTTTTAGGAGACTGACATGGAAGACGAGATGGATTTTCCACAAGCTCGGGTATCCACTCGGTATGCAACTTTCCCAATGCGCCTTTCAATGGACAAGGGTCCAATATATTTTTGCAATACGCGAGAGTTATGGACCCCTGCAAACAAGTACCGCTTTGGGATTTTGACCATCATTTTGTCTCCTACTTGATTCTCAACAAAGCAACGATTTTGATCAGCATGCCTTTTCATCCGCTTTTGGGCTTTGACAAGATAGCTCCGCACTATCTCGAAATTTTGCTTCCATTCTTTGAAGAAGCTAGCAACTCGAGGAGATTTTGACATGTTTGGTGCATTCACAGTGTGTAGGAGTAGCGGTTGCTGTCCGGTAACAATTTCAAAAGCGCTCTTGTTGGTAGTAGAGCTTTTTTGTGAATTGAAACACAGTTGAGCAGCATCCAAAAGCTTCACCCAGTTATTCTGCGATCCAGTTACAAAGTGGTGGAGATACTCTTCTAGCATGCCATTGAACCGCTCCGTTTGACCATCAAATTGCGGATGAAAACTTGAATTGTGGCTCAATTTTTACCCGAGACACTTAAAGAGTTGAGTCCAAAAGTTGCTAGTGAAGCGCGATCACTAACAATGTCTTTGGGCAGACTCTAATACTTGAGGACATGAGAGAAAAAGAATCGAGCTGTACTTTTGCTGATATATACGGTGGGGTTGCTATAAAGGTGGCATACTTGGAAAATCGATCCACCACAACCAAGATGGTTGTGAGATCCCTGACCTTGGGCAAACTGGTGATGAAATCCAGGGAAATGCTTTCCCAAGGTCCCTTTGGGGCAGCTAGTGGTTCCAAGATTCCGGTTTGTGTCAAGCGGTCCGACTTGACCTTCTGGCATACTAGACAAGTTTTCACATACTGAGCGACGTCATCGGCCATTTGAGGCCAATAATATGCACGGCGAAGTAACGCCATGGTGCATTCTTCACCAGGATGACCATTCCACAAATTGTCGTGGCATTCCGCTAGAAGGGTCCTTCGCAGAGAATTTTTGCATGAGCGACTTAGTGGTTAGCCGAGCCCATGGCATGATGGGAAAAGCCCTCTTCTGATGGTTGAGCGGGTAAAGCCCTTATGCTTGAAAAGAGTGAACGCGTAGAGGCTGCCAAGAGAGCTTTAACCCTCTATCTGCAGGAGATGTAAATACTTCCTTTCGCCTCTGGAACAAAAGTTATAGGATGCTAGCTAGATTGATTGGTAGATTAGAGGTCTTCCGTCTAGCCTCTTGCTCCTTATCTCAGACAGAGCACAACGGGCCATCCCTTCCTCTAATGAATTAGATCCCATAGCTCTCCTCCTTTGGGAACAAAAAGTCGGTTTCCTTTCACTTTCGGGAAACCATTTTCTGTGTAGAACTGGCGAGTCTTGCTCTGTCCTACCAAATTAACCATATACTGTGCAGTGGGGTCCTTGATGAGTAGACCCTGTATCTGGTCTTTTATGGTGGTGGCTACTTCGCTCCCCCTTAGGGTGGCGAGTATGCACACTGATGCTAGATCCGCTCTCCGACTGAGTGCATCGGCAACATGATTTGTCTTCCCACTTTGGTACTCCAGGTTGAAGTGAAATTCCGCTCGGAGTTCCTACCACCTGGCCTGTCGACCATTCAGCTTCGGTTGGATCATGAAATGGCTAACAGCTGTGTTGTCCATCTTGAACACGAACGGGGTTCCCAGTAGATAGTGCCTCCAAAGGCGTAAGCAGTGGACGACAACCAATAATTCCTTCTTGTGGGCGGCATAACGCCGCTTTGCATCTTTCAGCTTCCGGCTCTCGTACGCTACGAGATGCCCTTCTTGTAACAAGACTCCACCAAGGGCATAGTCGAAGGCATCTGTTTGTACCTCGAATGTCTTGGCCAAATCAGGGAGGCCAAGACGGGGCTACTAGACATAGCCGCTTTCAATGCGTTGAAGGCCTTCGCTCGCCTGGGTCCCCAATCCCAAGGTGTGGCCTTCTTGAGAAGTTCTGTCAGTGGTACTGCGATAAGAGAGTAATTTTTCACAAAACATCGATAGAAGTTGCATAGGCCAAAGAACGCCCTTAGAGCGTGGATATCTTTAGGCGGCGACCAATCTATGATAGCCTGAATCTTCTATTGCTCCATCTTGATTCGCTCTTCCTTAGTGACATGCCCGAGGAAGTCGATTTGTTTTTGAATAAAGGAGCATTTGGATAGCTTTGCATATAATTCGTGCGCTCGCAATCGTACTAGGACCTTCCGCAAGTATTCCAGGTGTTCCTCCATTGTTTAGCTATATACTAATGTCATCCAAATAGACGATCACGAATTCGTCAATGTATTCTCGGAAGACTAGGTTCATCCGGGTGCAAAATGTGGCTAGTGCATCCGTCAAGCCGAATGGCATAACCAGGAAGTCGTATGACTCATATCTTGTTACGCAAGTCGTCTTGCGTTCATCACCCTTTGCAATTCGAACTTGCCAATAACCTGTCTTCAGGTCTATTTTGGTGAACACCGTCGCACTACCCAGTCTATTGAACGAGTCTGCCATTAGCGGAATAGGATACTTGTTCTTCACAGTGATTTTGTTTAGAGCTCGATAATCCACACAGAGTCGTAAACTTCCGTCATGTTTCTTTTGAAATAGCACAGGAGACCCGTACGGGGACTTGGAGGGCACGATGATCCCTGCATCTAGCATTTCCGTCAACTGTCTCCGAAGCTCGGTGAGTTCGGGTTGTGACATTCTGTACGGCGCCCGGGAAGGTGGCTTCGCACCAAGCACCAACTTGATCTCATGGTCCACAGCGCGCCTAGGAGGGAGCCACTTCGGCATGTCTTGTGGCATGACGTCTTCAAATTCCAGTAGCAGCTCCTTCACGGGTGCAGGAGTACCCGAGGAACGTTCTATATCTTCAATGTAGAGGGTAGCTAAGAACTTAGGTTTATGTCTTTTGACCCCCTTCTTTAACTGCAAATGCGGAGATGTTTTCAGCAGCCATCTTCATGGGCATGCACAGGATGATGCCCCATTTGTTCCCATCTATCAGTAGCATGTTTGCATATGGTACGAGCATGATGTTGGTTTGCCTCAGGAATTTCACCCCACTATCAGCTTGAAGTCGTCTATGTCTACCACCTACAGGTTGAATTTTCCTTCATAAGAGCCAAGCTTCACTGGGACTTACTTTGGCTATTCCACCCACTAGTTGAGGAGGTGAGTTGATAGCCTTGACACGACCTCTACCCTTCCATATGACTAGGCCAAGACGCTCCACCTGAATCGAGGCTAAATAGTTGTGGGTAGCATCTGTGTCTATCATCGCCCGAATGAGCTTGCCATTTACCTTCATCTGGTCGAACATTAAGGTCCTCTCTTGTTAAGAGAAGTCTTCTCATCCGCCTTCTTCTTCCCTCTCTTGTTGATTGGGCATGAGTCCTTCTTGCCGATACCAGCACTGGTTCCCGCTAAGGCCTCAGAAATAGAGCCAACAATTGTATTGAAGGCACCTACTAGTTCAGTCTGGTCCGCATCACCGGATTTGTCATTCGTTCCATCATCAATAGCTTGATGGGCATTCATATGTGCATGTGGACATTCATTATTCCAATGTGGTCCGCCGCAATGACGGCATCCTGAAGGGGGTTTCCTCCCCCAATTGTTGTTGTTAGATCTAGTGCTAGTACTACCTGAGAAGGGAGCCTTAGATTTGGTTGCACTCCGATCTCCTCCACTTCTGTTAGGGCCACCAGTACTCGGCTAGCCCCTTTTATACCCTCCTTTGACAGGCTGTTGAGGTCATCCTTTCGAGCTTCCACTTGATAATCCCCAAGGCATTCCGCCGCTTGGATCGCCTTGGGCAACATGTCTACTCTTTTTCTTTGGAATTCCATGCGAGCATAGGGTTTCAACCCTTCCAGGAAAGTGAAGAGTTTGTCGTTGTCCCCCATGACACGTATGCTCAACATGAGTGCGGAGAATTTTGGCACGTAGTCCCGCATTGATTTGGTCTGGCGGAGCTACTGTTACTTCCTCCTTGCATTGTACTCAATATTTTCGAGGAAGAACAGCAGGCGTATGGCTGCCTTTAGTTCCGCCCATGTGTCTGAGTATCTTCACCGGCCCTAATGGCTTCGTATTTCACTCGCCACCAGAGTTTAGAATCACCTTGAAGATACATGGCAGCAGTTGCCACCTTCTTAGCTTCTTCTAGGCTCCCACTGCGTTGAAGTATTGTTCGATGTCGAGGTTGAAGTTTTTCACTTCTTTAGCATTCCGAGCTCCACTGCATGGCTTGGCTCGGGAATTTTCAGTTTCTGTGTCGGGGTGGCGAAGTTCATAGCACCTTAGGTTTGGTTCCTTCCTCCTCGAAGTAGGCCTTGTAAAGCTGCATTGACAACGTTGAGCTGGCCTGTCAAGTTGTCTATACTTTGTTGCATGACAGTCACCCTGTCTGTCTCTTGTGCCCTATGGGCTAAATCTTCGGCCTGCTCCTACTGGAGACCCTCAAATTTCCCAAAAATTTCGGCTGCCGTTTGCCGGTCTCCTTCAGAGTCGCGGCTTATGTTTTCTATGTCAACTTCGGCTTGGTGCATCCTGCGATCCAGGTCGTCCAACCTTTGCACTAGGCTGGTCTTTAGATCAGGCACCATTTCCACGATGGGCTGTAATGCGTCATCCATCTCCTCAAGGGTCGCGATGCGATCCCCATGATTCACCATGGTCAGAAATGGTGGTAATTGAAATATTGTCCCTCGTTTGATGTTGAGCCTATGCTCTGATACCAACTGTTACGCGGCGCCTTCCTGAGATTCTCTGGAAGGGCAACGTAAGGCTAAGCAATCGATGTCAGTGCAATTGCTGTCCGCCAACTGATGTCTCCTCCGTACGCCAGACTGGATTGTCAGTGACGTACGGGAAAAGCAATGTCGTGAGCAACTGAGAATAGAAAAGAGAATTGAGAATAAAAAAAAGCTTGATTGCATAAATGAAAGCTATTACAGAAAAACTACGCGGTGTCGAGGGGGAGAGACACCAGTACAGAGAATTGTTTGCTTGCTAGAAAGTTTTTAATGCTTGATCTTTCCTAATAATGCTTTAAAAAAAAATGAACTAAAGTTACATGAAGTTGCAGGGGCACACTAAAAGAAAATGAAGTAAACCTACTCTATATTTACAATGAAAAGGACTTAGTCTTCTACGAGGTAGAAACAAGTCCGTTTGCAGCAATTTTGTCTTTGGCATCAGGGTCTGCGCGCGGCATTGTCTGTGCGCGCGACGCTGTTGGCATCTGCCTGTGGATGGGAGCTGGCGCTGGTTTTCAGTTGGGCGACAGAGACGCCTGCACGCTTGTCACTTGGAGCTGCCGAGACCACGAGACCGACCGTGGCGCAGGGCGTTGGGAGGCTTACCAGGATGCCACGGGACGCTTTCAAGGAGTCATTGGGCATGGCTGGAAAGCCACCCATGACATTGTCTATGTTCCCATTTCCCTGTTATTCTCTTTTGCAGTATATGTCTCTCCTCTTTTTCTTTTTCTTTTTTGGGGGCAGGGGGGGGAGGGGGGTGTTTGGATGTACAGTTTATTTCTTGTGTTGGTGTAATGTAGATTGTGAATTATAACCAGAAAAAGAGTTATTTGAAGTTGTAGTGCTTGTACATCTTGCAGGAGGTTCCATAGAATTGGTTCAGCCATCAGGTTCTGGGACTTCAGACGACAGTGGATGCTCTTCAAGGAAGCGTCGAAGAATAGAGAATTCAGGTGGTGGTTTTTTCGATCTAAACTTGCCTGCCGAGCTCATTGATAGGAACTGAGCCTATTGAGTTGCTGATTATTTTAAAATAAGTGTACAGCTCTTAAAAAAAAAGAAAAAAAAAAAGAAAGCTACTCTCAGAGATTTGAAATGATAGATTAGTGGAAGATGCATTTCACTGCGTCATCCTATTTTGTTCTTGAAATTTTTTGAGCCCTGTAAGAGGATAAGAATTACCTTATAAAGTCCTTAGTTTTGGCGAAGAAAAGTGTGTAGCCTTTATTTGGCTTGTTTCGAGTAAATAGTTTGATTATTTTTTTTGCTGGCCTTTCCATCCCCTCCTGTCAGTTCCTCTCGTTGTGCACTTTCCAGAATGGGCAGTGCTCCCGTGGGACTTTTGGCTTCATATCCATAATGGGAAATTTATTTGGTGAAATTTCTACATCGTGTTGTTTACTTTTTAGTTTTATCTCGTCATTGGACATTTTTTTATTTATACTACAACTTACCAGTTTCTTATTGGGTTAGCTTACAAGAAAAACAATGTCTGAGTTGTACATATGTACTTTCATCTAAATCATTTTGACGTCTCCTTATGCGTCATACATATCTGATGAGATTCATGTATATAACATAAACAGAGTCAGAGACCATACCAAGACCTCAAGCATGAAAAAAGACCACCAAAGTTGTGAAGTATTCTAAGTACTGAAATTTCTCTGGAGATATAAGTTTCTGGGAGGTTAGCATCACGAGTCGAAATTCGATCTTGCATGCTGAGTTAGAACTAGTCTTAACAATGCTAATTACAACTCAACTCCAAACAAGTTGAGTTGAGGTGTATGAATCATCACTAACCATGTTGTATTATGAGAATGCATATGAATTGACTAGTTTTGTGCCGCAACCCTGCTTCATCCGGCTTGGGACAGGTAATATGAGCAAGTTTACAAAGGCAGAGATTCAGATTGATATAACAATGTTACAAAATTTTAAAAAATACAAGAAATACTCTTGATTATCTTTCACTACCCTTGTAATTAATTTTCCCATAAATAATATTCGCATAAGTAATGAGAGTATTTATATATTATTTTATCCGAAATAGATTAGTAATGCATGAACTGAAAATACTAAAATGAAAAAACTAACCTCATTAAAGTGAAAAAATATTTTAAAACATACATTGTATAATAATTGTTATATTTCAAACTAAACATCCGAACAAAAAATAACCCCGTGATTATTTATTTTGCGAACACTTCTACAACCTTATGTTACATAACTTAGTCACGTCTGTCCTAATATTCCGGGGGTTCCCCGACAGAATTTTTATTCTACCTAATGATATGGTATAAAAGATATTTGCACGTCATTTATGAGATAATTATAGCTAAAATCCTTATGATAAGCATTAAAGGGTACATGGTTAAAATAGTAACTAATTAGCATGTTATCACATGTTAAATTTACTGATAGAGTATAAGTTCTTTATACAACCAGTGGACGTGCTACTTCAAATCCCATTATTACGACAGATGACTTCAATTATATTGGACTTGCCTGTTGTAAAACCTTGCACTTCATTCTTAAAATTTTAGCAGCACATGCAACATGTTTTCATAAAATTTGCTATGTTTCCTGTTAGCAGAAAACAACGGCAGATGGAGAAGAGCCGAAACAGAAGCAGCTGCTAATTAAATCATGTTAAAGTCAGGTTTAGAGATTCCTTTATCTTCAGATATCTCCCTTTAATTTTTCGTTAAGTAATTAATTCGCTCCAGAAAGTCTTTAGAAAGTTCTCTCCTGTCTTTTCTGGATCCACACAATTGTACATTAATCTATGCATTAAGATTCTTTTCTATTGTTTTCTTATCTTTTGTCTTAACGGCAGTGGTTTCGAAACAAACAAAATGAAGAATTTTTTTAATCTGAAAGTGGTTATATTTTCGAAATATAAGAAATAAAAATTTGTTTCTGATTTAACACCTTTCTTTGTCTACCCTCAGATTCTTTCTCTCCCCCCTTCCATTTTCAGTTTTTGCAACTAGAATTGCGCTGGACAAAAAATAAAATCGATGTCCCAATTTCCCATAGTCCAATTATACGATAAAAATTAATGGCGTGGCGGAGCGTTATCATGGCACGACGCAGGGTGTTCATGGCATGATGTGCGGGCTTGGTCATGGCACGATGTCGGAATATATATGTAAATATTGGAAATTTATTATGTCTTTTTGTTTGTTAAAATTAATTATTACTTTTTTACACCATCGAAAAAATAATTTTATTGAGCATTTAAAAAATAGAAACATAGTCGCTCATAACAAGTGAAATTGATAACCTGAAAAATAACACAACAGGTAAAATATATTGATAACATAAAGATTCTTTACATTTCAATATATATGTTACTTCTAAGGTTCTATGTTTTTTTCTCTTAGACGTTGGTCTTCCAAAGAGAACTGTTTAAAAGATTAAAAAGCTTGTGCCGCAGAAATCTATGTAACGTTTCTTTCCTCTTGTCTTTTATTATTATAGCTTCAATTAATTTCTGGCAGTAATCCCTAATCTCTTTGGAGTTTGGATAATCAGCAGGGCGGAGCCAAGCCTTCTGACTACGAATTCGGCCTAATTTAATAGTTTCGGTCTAAACTTTATATTTATTTTAAAAACATATTAAATATGCACAAATTATTAAATTAGAACTTAATAATTTAAAAGAACTAAAATCCTGAACCTACAATTTTTAAATCCTAACTTCGCCTCCGTGTCTTTAGATAGGATGAGGTATCATTAATTAATGAAGCTCTATGTTTTTAATTAATTGGTCTGCGAGCATGTCTGTCAGTTCCTTTGGAAATTGTTAGAAATTGCCTTACCAAGAACTAGGGTTTCTGTTGAGATATCTGTTGGTTATCTCATTTATGAACATATACATCTAATATTTGATACTCAGTTCACTTTTAGTTTTTAAGTATTTCATAAATAAGTTTTTATTTTTACTTGTCACTTTTCGCATATCAAAAAAAAAAAAAAATTATTATTTTGTTTTGCTCTTAGCATTAATTACTCATTCTAAATCATTTTTCAAATTCATTAAATCTTATACAATTAATATGGAGATTATTGCAAACTATGCACTTTATTTATTATTTTTAAAGAGTATATAAAATCAATAGCGGACAAGTAATAGTGGACGGAGGGAGTAGTATTTGATTTCACCTCTTTTTTCAAGCAACAAAAAAGATACCGAAAATCTCACACACACAAGCTTGTCGTCCTCTGAATATCCTAATTATTTTTACGTTTGTATTTCTTAAAAATAGCAAGCTCAATGACATGTCAGTCATAGCAGAGACAAAAAATTTATCCATTCTCATTTATTTTAAATTTTGGTGGGCAGAGCTACCCGAAATTATATTAGAAGAAGGTAACAAGTATTATCTAGATTCGTTAAGCTGCATCCAAACTGTCCCAAACCCATAATTTTTTTTAAAAAAAAAAAACAAATTTCATTAACATTATATTCAGTCTCAATAGAGACAAAAAAAATCTCATTTTCTCAAGTCTTATTTTGGCAGATTATTCGATATCTATGTTAATGAAAGATATCATATACTAAGTAGAATAATAGAGGCACGACAATTGATTTTAATACTGCAATTATCATACTCCGTTAATTTTAATTTACTAATTTTAATGTATGTGCATTGCGTGTGTACCTATATCAATGATTATATAATTTAAAAATAATAAATTATTATTAAATAATATAATTGAGTTACAAAATAAAAATTTAAAAAGTGTACGTTCTTGAAAAATAAATAATGTCAATGAGATATGGATAGATAAAGAAAAAATTCTTGATTTAGAATACGAATTTCATAATCAATTTGAATACGAAAAATATTGTCCATCATTGATTTTATCAAAATAATAAGTGACACAACTCTAGTTTGTTCAAAGCTCACTATAAACTAGCATCTAAATATTAGTAGAATTAATGAGATAATCTTAATTATTTTTTCTCACCTAATAATTATACAGAGCTTTTCAAATATACTTTTATATTAATTGTAATTAATGAACTATTATAGGCATTCGATCTTTGAGCTTGTCACCTATCTCTTAATCAAACTTTTAAGAATAGATTATATCTCCGTATTCAAACATCTGACATTTAACCAAAATCTTATAGCATTTTTTTTCTCTTACTATTAAATATCACCTCAAGTATTTCTTCATATCAAAGTTCTAAAAGATATGTTCCTTTTTCTTCTCCTTTCAGAAAAAAATACAAATTCTCTTTTGTGTTTTTGGTTATTAACTAATATTACAATAAATTTTAAATCGTTAGCAGCTTAGCGCTAATGATAGTAACATTTAAAAAGATATTTACATATCGTATATATTTACAAAGAAAATAGCACAGATCTTGAGAACCTAAAATATCGTTAAATTTAAAAAGAGTGTCGACTGATTTACCAATTTTAGTAACAATCAATCCTAACTTATTTTTCTGTAAACTTTTTCATTTGAAGTATTCTTGTTCATCATTATATCCAAACTTGTTTGTATCATTTGAATTGTCAATGTAGTACTTTTGATTGGATTTATCCTTCGAAACATGAGATAATATACTTTAACATTTCCATTTCTTAATTCGAAAAGATATTGTTAAAAACAAGCTGTAACTTAGTTCATTTGTATTTAATATTCATGATTGTTATAGCAATATTTTTTTTTGTTAATTTTAAAGTTATAAATATTAAAAACTAACTAAATGATAAAATTATATTTAATGTGTATGATATAATATACATGTTATCCATCATTAATTATTTAACTTTTATATTAAAAATTATAAACCACCTTTAAGACTTTGTGCGCATGTAAAATATTCAAATTAACAATATTCAAGATGATTCTAACAAAATGAGAAAAAATAAGATTGACATGTTTGGTGATTCTTACGTGGTTAGTACTACAAATTTAAAATGAAGACAAAATTTCTAACGTGTTAAAAACTTGAAAACATTTAAGGAAAATACTTACACAACTTAAATATGGAAAATTTTTATATAACTCAAATTAAACTCAAGTTTAGATTCCTAAATATTAAAAGTTTCTACCTAGCTCAAATAAGGAAAATTTAATAAATAAAAATTTGTTGATTTCTAAAGTCTTAAATATTAGGAATATAAGCAAATTACAATTACAAATTTGTCCAATTTGAAATCTATTTTTAAAGCGCCAAAAAGACGAACGATATTTCGCTGAGGACTTTCGTGCTTTTAGTATAGTATAGATATGAACCTGTTTTCTTTTAAGTTCGTGCAAAAACAAAATGACCCCTTTTTATATTTGAAAACAATTTACCTTTATGTAATGATTTATAACCATACAAAATATATGTCCCTTATTTTACATCACAAGTTCAAAAGTTTTCTATTTTTTTTAAACTTCGTGGCATATTAAATAGATTCACATAAGTTGAAACGGAAAGAGTATAAAATAACAAACGCAATTACGTTTTAGCTCCCACCTTACATTTCGACCTCTTTTGGATGACCTCCACTATTTTTTATTTTTTTTAAATTCCCTTATAAATTAAGAGAATCTATAATATTTTCATATTTTCCTTAAAGCATGATTCAAACTCAGGACCTAAAAATCTAAATGAAGTGCTTTACCAACTAATTCAGCATCACTCGTCAAGCAGCACGGAACCAGAGAAAACTCAATTGGCGAAAGTCAGCCAATCAGTCACACGTGGTGTTGGTCATCTCTGGGCCTAAAAAAGTAACAACCTTTTATTAGGGATGTTAACTTTAAGCAAGAATGTTGTCTTTTCTCTTTCAGTTTTGTTCATGACTTAAAAACTTTTAGAAAAGAATGTCGTCTTTTCCTCTTTCAATTTTGGTCATAACTATTGAGTAATGAAGCAAAATGCACGTAGTCCCATAAAAAGTAGGGAAGCAAACTTACTGGGTGTTGAGCTGTGAGACAATCAAAGTTGCACCCTTTTCGGTTGTGCGAGTTGTGACCATATTTTCGATATTCACTAGTCTAACTAATTTAGATTTCGTAAGAATCATCAAACAGAAAAGCTTTCTCTAGTTAAAATTTAGACTTTTAGACTTCTGATTAAAAATAAAGAAATCATATTTATTTTTTACTAATTTCAACATTTAAATTAGACAAATGAGAAGGAAAGGAAAATTAGCAAATACTAGACCGGTCATTTCAATATCTCACATTCTTTTCGGAATTGCTTTGACCTTCACCTTTCAGCCCTTTTGAGGTGACCTTATTCTCTTGTTAATGCTATCTCCTTTCTCAAATATGGCTAAAGGCTAAGAAAGCCCACCAACTTACTTTTTATCTTCTTTTCCCTCACAGTCACAGCTACTGAAAAGATTTGTTTCCCCCGTGATTGGGTGATATGATCTTATTTACTGTGTTTGAATGATATGATTTAAAAGGACAGAGTAGGTTAAAATAGTAGAAATGGCGTGATATAGTCACTTTTAACATGGTATTTAGGTTTTATTCACTATTTTTAATGCTGGACAAAAATAGCCGCTACTCTACTAAAATTAATATGAAAAGACGTTATTACTCTTTCTTCATGAGTGCTGGGTAAATATTAAGAACATGATGTCCTTAACATTTACACTGCACATATGAAGTTAAGGATGTCGTGTCCTTAACATTTACACTACACATATGAAGTTAACAACATGATGTCCTAAAGTTTAACAACGTAAGTGGCAAATACAGGATACTTTGTCCTTAATATTTACACAACATTCATGAAGTTAAGGACACCATGCCCTTAATATTTACACAACACTCATAAAGTTAAGGCCACTATGTCATTGATATTTACACTGCACACATGAAGTTAAGGACACCATGTCCTTGACATTTAAACTGCACATATGAAGTTAAGGACATGGGCTCCTAAAGTTTAATAACAGAAGGTGCAAATATAAGTTAAGGACATTATTTACTTAACATTTACACTGCACGCATGAAGTTAAGGACATGATGTCCTAAAGTTTAACAACGGAAGATGCAAATACAGGACACTTTGTCCTTAACATTCATCCAGTGTTCATGAAATTAAGGACATCATGTCCTTAATATTTACACAGCAACTATGTCTAGCACAGGGGTAATTTTGTCCGGGCAGGTAAAAATTTAATAAGCACCGGCTAAAGAGTAAATATATTTTAAACAGTGGCTAAAGAGCAAAGACATCTCTAGTTAGTGGCTAATTGTGCACTTCCCCGTTAAAATATTCTAAAAGGAGAGACAGATCCAAAATTTTAACACGAGTATTACCACTAGCTGTGCTTTCATTGAACCGACTCATTGGATAATTCCTAATGGTTAGAATTACCATAAACTGTCAATAGGATATTCTCCTGAAGAATGTGATGTAAAAGTTTCCTTTGGCCTGAGATCGTCATAGTTATTGACAAGTTATTTATTGTGCTTTGATACTAGACACCAATGGCCCTAGGGCGATAGTTGCAAGGATATTGGGTACGATTAAATACTTGTAGAATTAGTGATTGATCAAGATGGAATCTGTCAACTCCTGATAATGAGTTTAAGCTCCATTTTGTCATAATTATAAACGACCAAACTAAGACCTTGGCCAGGGCAATTGAATGAAAGAAGAAAAGAGTTTCCTAGGTCATTCAATGGTTGATTATATTTGACATGAACACATAGTTGGTCGCCTATTAGGATTTGACAGTTGAATCATATCCTAAGGTGATTCACACCTATAAGGGCAGAAGGAAAATACTACTTTATTCTTCTACGGGTTCTTTAGAGTAAATTGTATACTTCATGCTATCCGGTCGTTAAGGAGTGTTGCTAGCTGCCTCCCTTGATTAGTATATTGATGTCGTCAATTTACTACCGATTTAGTATTGAACCTATGGGGTCGTACACTAACGAGTTTCTGATCTTTGTTAGGATTAATTAACTTATTATTTGACAATTGAATTAAAAAATTTAATTAATCAAATAAATAAAGTTATTAGTCCAAATAAAATATTATTATATTCTTTGCTAGCACAGAGAATGTAATTAATTTTGTGAACAAATTATACTTTTCTATTTGGAATAGAAAATTAAAATTATCTCTTAGTTGAAATATATATGTGATATATATAATTAATATTTATTTGTACAAAGTATGCATATAATATGTTAATGAGACTTATTTGATAAATCCAATATAGAATTGGATTGACACAAAAGTCCAAAAAGGTTGTGAGGCTAAGTTCAACCCATTAAGAATGGGAATGATATTATTTAATATAAAATGTTAACTAATTCTCATAATCCAATTCAATTTGGAACTGAATTGGAACTTCCGTAAAGCTAACGATGGCACACGTTATTCCATTAGGAATGAGATATACGGGTTTCCAATGGAAAAAAGTTTCGTATGTTTATTTTTGAAATTAAACTTTTATTCTAAGAAAATCATCATCTCAATTAAATAGGAAAAATGTTATAGGTGATTCTATATAAAGGGTAATGGAGAAAATTTGCCACAATTATTAATTCTTGAGAAGAAAAATTACTTAATGAAAGTAAGAATACAATACAAAGCCAAGAGAGAAAAATACAATTACAAGAAAAATATTTCTTATTTTTCTACCTTTGAGTTGAGATTTTTGAGAAAACTTTCAGCACATAGTTTCGTTCGATTTGTTCACCGATTTAATTGATCAAAGAGTTGATAGCAAAGATCGGTCTCGGAAATTTGAAACAAGACTCTCTTCACCAGATACGTCTTAGATCCGACCTTTAACATGTAAATAAATTTAAATACGAAAAGATCTTCCTAAGATTATTATTGTCTTTCGCTGCGTGTTACGACCAGATGTACCCGATTCAGTGATGACACTGACGGTTAGAAGGTAAGATGATCCTGGAGGCAAAGACATCTATATGAAATCAAATCCTACGGTACATACGTCATTACGTTTTACAATTTGTTTCATTTTTCTTGTGTCATATGGTAATCGGGCAAGTTCATTAGAAAATCCTGGCACCTTTTAGCATGGTGCATCCCAAGTCTAAGATGTGACTTTCTTGAATTAAAAATATTACCAGTATATTTACTTCTTTTAATGCAACAAAAAGCTCCCTCTTACAAAAGGAAAAAGTAGACCACTATAAAGGCAGTACTTTCTGCTTTCTAAATTACAAGTCACTAGTCGAACACTCACACCCGAGGAGTGCAGTGGGATATATATAATTCCTTCCTTCTTAATTATATTGGATGAATTGGAATAAATTCTTATTATAAATTTTTATTCTGAATTTTTAAAAAGATTTCGGAGAAGAGATTCGGTGAAGGACATTTTTATTATTTTAGCATTTTATCTTAGGATTAGTAACATCGGGATTGTTATCCTACCCCAATGTGGGATAAAATAAAACTATAATTATAATATAACTAATCCCGAATTATTAATTATGAATATAAAAATGCAATCAAACACGGAATAAAATAATCATGCATTTCATCCTATCCCACCGACCAAATGATCCATAAGTGACTAGTCAAAGTCCCACCATCGAGGAATACAATGGAATGAATGGAATATTATTACTCTTAATAAGATATTTCGCATTTAAACTTGAAAATGAATTTTTTTTTGATTTGAAGCGCTTCCTTCAACTGGCCTTATACTTTGCGAATCAGGATTAGCCGAATCAATAAGCACCTGGATGGTAAATAAAAAAAGACTAGTCAAAGACTCAAAATAAGCCACATGTTTAAAGAACCACAAGTAATTGAATACATGAGTGCATGCGCTCATAAATAAGCTCATGTTGCACCACACTTTGTAATTAAAAAATTTGAAAGCCACAACACATAGTGCCGCAATAGGAATATTATCAGATTGCACCAATTTGTCCTTTGGTCAAAATTAGATTTTTGATTCAATTTTTTAGGAAACTTGTGGTGACTAGGTGAGTAGTCTCAATCTTTTTGCAGGCATTCTTGTTGTTACCAATTAAATGTTTCTTGGATTTAGTCATAACCTGGTCTTCTATTCTTCTGTTTGGGCTGTTGTCAATTTCTGTTGGATATACATAGCTGCAATAAATGCTGTTTCAGTGAATTTTTCAAATGTGGGGTCTTTTGCAACATGCTTAGTTCCTTTTCAATTGTAAAAGGAGTTTGTGGTTCTTCTTCAAAAGCTGTTGTTGAGTTATATGAAAGTTAAGGCCTCAGAATACAATCACTCACCAGGTATTTCTATTCTAATTTTAAGAAAAGATCCTCTGTTGTCATCTTTTGATACTATTAAATTTTGGAGGAATGAATAAACAGTTTGACTGAACTTTCACTGAAACAGTTTACTTTTCACATTGACAATTAGCAGTTAGACAAATGGAGGAAGAAAAGCATAGTGAATTCTGCAAATCTTCATACCATTTTGACTTGGTGAGACTTTTATTTACTACTTACCTTTTTTCCTTTGTTCTAAGCAGAGTCTTGATTCTTTCCTTCAAATAATTTTATTCTTATGTAAACAGGACACTGGGAACCACGTAGAGCAGAAGAAAAGACAATTACCTGGCTATGATTCTTCTAAGGATGAGACTAGTGTAAGAATCTTGTTTACTGGATTCTTCTTCTTCTTCTTCTTCTACTAGTATTTTAACTGAATGTCGTAAAGTGTTGAGTCAAGGAAGAAAAATAAATATTTATTTGGGGTGTGCTTATTATGAGCTATGTTGCACGGACTCTTCAAAAAGACGCCGCATCCATGTCGGAGCCTTAAAAACTGCACTACTTTTGGAGGATCCAACATGCTGCAAGGCAACATTCTCGGAGAGTCTGAGCAACATAGGTTACGAGAGAAGTAATTTCCAGAAAATATATTTCGGAAAATGACTTATTTTCTGGTATTTGTTTGGAGCGTGGAAAATATTAATGACTCCTTTTCTTGTTTAAGGAAAAGAAGATATTATTAAGCCTCGGAAATTGAACTTAACTGTTAAGAGGAATTTGTATACTTGTCTTTAGTTAATCCATCTTTTGCTCAGTAATTTTTCTTTCTTCTTCTTACTTTTCAGCCTGCTCATGAGGATCTGATTAGAGAAATTTCACTTCTGGAGCTGGATATTATGTATTTGGAGAAATATCTTCTTTCAATGTATAGGAGAGCATTTTCCAAGCGGTTAGAATCACTGTCTATGAAAGATGAAAGGAAGTTTTCAGAAATGAAGGAGCAAAATGGCAAGTCAAAGGAAAATCAAATGACTAGTACTAGTCCTATTTTGCCAAATTTTAGTAATCCAATCAAAGAATGTGATGACACACAAAAACTGGTCGATTCTACCATTTTGAGATGCCACTCTTCCCTATCACATGCTGCTTTTTCCTTCAGAGCTTCACCTTCAGTTGCAGCTCTTGCTGAGGTGGTCGACTCATACCATTCTTTGCCTTTGTCAATGCTTGAGGTAAGTAGTGATATAGAAAAAGAACCATGTTATAAATATTTGCAACAAGATCTTGTAACTATAATGGTCAATAATAGTGTTGACGCCCTCCTACTTGGAGCAAGAGAGGGAGGCGGCTTGGTCAGTTTATAAGCAATCCACAACCTCACGAGCTAACTTTTGAGGTTGAAATTAGGTGAATCGGTGACAGAGTGGTATCAGACCCACCCTCGCCTCGTTCCAAGCTTGTGACCTAGTTGAATCTGGCAGTCTGTCAGTACTGAGGGAACTAGGATCCAGGTGGGTGAGAGTCTGACGCCCTCCCTCATTGGATAGGAGAGGGAGGCCTGGGCAGTTTATAAATGGTCCGCAACCCTTCACCTCACGAGTTGGCTTTTGGGTTGGAAGTTAGGCAGATCAGTGACAATAGTCTTGGCTGGAACCAGTCAGCCGAATGTATTGCTTCTTCGTGTGTTTACTTCTTTATATTTTGACCCCCTTAGTGAAAATCCTGGTTCCGCCACCGGCTGGAATTGGTGTATAATAACCTGTTTATCCGAGGTGTCATTTTGAGTTAAGAGGGTATTAAGATGGCACCTTTTCCTTCTTTAATTTTGGAGTAACTTGCTGCTAACCGCATTATTCATCTTAATTTTGTTTTATTTCACTTACCACTCTGCACAGAATACATGAACTAAGTTTTGTTAATATGATCTGTAAAGTAATTAATAATGGAAATTTTATCATGTTGTAACCAGCATGCTCAGCCATCAACTTCCAATGGGAGTCTCACGGAGTATATTGTTACAAGTTGTTCTAATCATTATCATAAATCGCCAAGCCGGTTATCTGAAGAAATGATCAAGTGCATTTCAGCCATATATTGTCAGCTTGCTGATCCACCTTTCCTTGGCCATGATTTAAGTTCATCTCCCATCTCGGTCTCGTCATCAACACTGGAATCATTTCCTGAAGCTCAGACCGATATGCAGGGCCAGAAATGCAGAGAAAATTTGTCTTCTGATTCATCGTCAAACTATACGTTCCACATTGAAGAGTCGAAGAGATTTAGCGGATGTTTTGTTAGAATGGTTGAGGTGCAAGGGCTGTGTCGAGATAGTCAGAGCTTAAATGGTACAGAGAACGCGCTAAAACAATTTAGGTAATCCCAATCTTTCAATTTGTAGTTTGTATAATAACTCTTCACATATAAGCCACCAAATTTTTATAATCACCTCTCTCTGTGTTGCGAGTTTATGGATCAATCTAAGCAGTTTATGATATGATTTACAGAGCTTTCTTAAATAAAAATCGGATTATATACTTCAAGTGATCTGTTACACAAATCTTTACAAATTGTCTATTTAACGAGTTGGAAAGCATGCATCTGTGACTACGGATTGCCTAAGTGCATCTACATGACTACGGATGGTATTTTAATATTGATATCTTTTATAAAAAGCAGTACAAAATAAGTTTCTGCTTTTCGGGGTAACTTTTGATCTTTCAATTAACTTGCAGACTTGTATAACTTCTGCAGTTCTGAGTAGTCTTAAACTTGCCAATGCAGGTATCTGGTCTCAAAGTTGGAAGAAGTTGATCCTAGGGAAATGAGACATGAAGAGAAACTAGCTTTTTGGGTTAATGTCCACAATTCACTAGTAATGCATGTAAGCTTTACTGTGTATTCCTGCTTTACATTAATATGTGAAAAGTTATGAACTAACAATATATATGTTTCAGGCATTTCTGGTTCATGGGATTCCGAGAAGTAATCTCAAGAGAGCATCTCTACTTCTTAAGGTAAGAAGATTCTTTTCGCTTTACATGGAAAATAATTGTGTACTTCCAAAATGATGACAATTTGCATTCTAAGTTGTTCTTATAATTCAGGAAACTTTTCATGCTTTCAGGCCGCTTACAACATTGGAGGGAATACAGTAAGTGTGGACATGATTCAGAACTCTATACTACTATGCCAGTTGCCTCGTCCCGGTCAGGTGAATCCAGTTCTTGTTTCTGCACTTGAAAGCTGTCACTATATTTCCTCTTTGGTTTCACATATATTAAATAGACGATTTACTTGTTAGACTTGTCACTTGTGTATGGTTTCAATTGGGCTTATTGAGGTTAATTTTGCCTGCAGTGGCTTCAATCATTATTCTTTACGAAACAAAGATTTAAAGCTGGAGATGCACGAAAGGGATATGCAATAGAGCATCCAGATCCTCGCCTACGCTTTGCTCTCTGCTCAGGGAGCCATTCTGATCCTGTGGTATGCTCTGACGGAAACATTACTTGCAATATTATTACCCCAATTTTGCGAAATTCCAGTATAATATGCACACCAACTGTATTTTTCCTTTTTTGACTAAAACAAATGGTATCTTGATCGATAAGAATAACTGTTTTCTTGATTTATGCCTATATGGTTTGACTTGTTATTCCATTATATGTGTGCAGCTTCGTTTGTACACATCAAAGAGAGTGTTCGAAGAACTAGAAGTGGCTAAAGACGAGTACATTCAGGCGAACATAAGGGTACACAAAGAAGAGAAACTAGTCCTTCCAAAGAATGTGGAATCTTATATTAAAGTGGCGAATTTGTGCCCAGCTGGTTTATTTGAAACAATAGAGCAAGCATTACCTTCTTATTTGAGGAAGAAAATTCAGCAGCCCGATCAACGAAAGTTGTGGAAGAAAATTGATTGGATTCCTCACAACTTCACTTTCCGCTACCTTATTTCAAGTGAATTGGTTGAGTGAGTTTCACAGTCTCGCCTTTCTGATTGTCGTCAATGTCAATGGTTATGAATGTCAGATGAATCACAATCAAAACCTGTTGAATAGCAGCTTTGAGAAAAAGTAACTTAAGATCTGGAATATATTAAAGGGGTTATTCAGATTGAGAAGTTGTTCAGTTTTTCAGCTACTTGTCTAACAAAGTGCATTAGTTGTGATTCAACTGTCATTCCTAATGAGTGTACCCTCATTTTCCCAAGTGGATGGTCAAAAACCACATTTATTCTCTCTTTTTTTTTCTTTTACCTTTTTGTGAGAGTTTCTCTGGTTATTGTCGTAGCTCTAAATAGATCAATGGCATGCAAAAAGCCAATAGGCATTATTAAGCAAGTATTCTCTAGTCTTGTAAATTATGAAGAACATTTTCTGGTTACATTTGTTTGCTAGCTTGGACCTGAGACTTATGTTGAATGACATTTTGAACTGCACAAAGCATGAAATCTGTTTCTCAGCACCATACTTTGGGAAAAACTTGAAATCTGTTTATCAGCACCAATCAAAATTAGTAGTTGATATTGATACAAAATAAATATGTATAAAAAAAAGAGAGTTCGGTGCATGAAGCATCTCGTGTTCACGCAAGGTTCGAAAAATGCCGCACTTCAAGCATCAGTAGCTGATTTCACGGCTCGAACCCGTGAAGACAACTTTACCATGGCTTTAAGGTTCCCTTTCATATTGATACAAAATATAATTTGATAGTATCGTGTCTAGTTATGTTTAAAACACACCTAGTGCTTAAATTTCCTCACTCACTGTTTGACCATATTATAGTTGTGCTCTATCCGGCTTTATATCTTTAATGTAGCATTTTAGCAGTTGTAAGTTGAATATCGCAAGTGTACGCGAGAGAGAACAACATGGACAAGCCCCTTGAAACACCTCGCTTTCAGATTATTTAGGCCTACTTTGCGAGCAAAGCAAACCTTGAACGACAATAAATCAGACAATAAAAGAGAAATATACCAAAAAAAGACACAAACATTTAACGTGGTTCGATCAATTGACCTACGTTCACGGCAGAGATGACAATCTACTATATAAAAAGAGAGTACAAAATATCGAGAGAACAACCTCACGAAGAGGCAAACACAAGTGACACACTAACATTTGTCCCGTAAAGTTCTTATGGCTACATTGTGGATGCTACTGAATGAGAAGTAAGGATACTCAATTTATAGAAGTTCAAATCTTTTTCTACAAGAAAAAGAACTAGCCAACATAAAAGAATTATAATTTCCTTCTATAAAAAGGAAAACCCAATTATGATAAATATATTATCCTTTCCTTCAAAACCAAAGTGTCAAGCGACGTCTGCTCTAGCCTCTAGTGGTTGGAGCTAGCACCTTTACCATCAACAGTTATTTTAGAGATTCGAGTCACGATGAGGGCATTGTTGACACTCCCGGCTAGGTGGGGGTTAAAAAAAAAAGTAACTTGAGTTCTGTTTTTGAAACGAAATTGCGGTAAAGTTAATTTATAAGGTCAGTCCTACTGTCGGATGTATTTTTTTGGGTTTTGGACGCAGTGACTGGTACTCGCCTATGCGACCATTAAAAGGAGATGCACTCCTTATAAGAATTTTCTTTCATTCTCGTGATTCGAATTCGAAGACTCTAGTTAAAGATGGGTGGGTGAATCTTATCTATCCGAATACAACACTTGATGGTATCTGCATAGTGATATACTGCTAAACAATTGTCTCGTACGTCAATTTTTAAAGTCAATTCTTTCCGGTACATATAATACGTTTTACAATTTGTCCTCTTTCTTCTTTTGTCATTCGGTAATTGGACAAATGCATTAAAAAATCCTGGTGCATCTCGAGGGTATAAAATGTGACTTTCCTGAAATAAAAAGGTTACCAGCTAATTTACTTCTTCTAGTGCAACAAAAAGCTCTCACAAAAGAAAAAACTAGCCCACTATAAAGGCAGTATTGTTTTCCAAGTGACTAGTCAAAGAGTCACCGCGGAGTAATATGGCGGGATGGATATGATCTTTTCATCTCTAGCCGGAGACCTCGAGTTTGGACCATGAAAATGAAAAAAATCGCCTATGTGGATTAGGGAGCGTTTTCTTTTTACAAAATACAGGGTAAGGCTGTGTACAATAGATTCTTGTGTCCGACCCTTCCCACAAACCCCGTGCATAGCGAGAGCTTAGTGCACCATAGTGGCCTTAGTATATACGAAATGGTTAAGATAAATACCGGTCAAATGCTCAAAATAAGCCACACCTTTAAAAACCTATAAGTGAATGAGTGCATCATAGTTTGGAGTGAAAAGTCTGAAAGCCACAACACATTAGTGTTGATTAGGAAAATATCAGATTGAACCAATTATTTTCTGCTTTGATACTAGATATTTGATTCAATATTTTAGGAAACTTGCAATTTGAGGTGAATGGTGTGAGTAGTCTCAATCATTTAGGCATTCTTGTTGTTACTGCTCCGCTAATTAATGTTTCTTGGATTTGTCATAACCCGGTCTTCTTTTGCTTCTGTTTGGGCAGTTGTCAACTTTTGTTGGACTTGGATCTAACGTAGCTGCAATTAATGCTATTTCAGTAAAATTTTCAAATGTGGGGTCTTTTTGCAATTTTCACTTTTAAAGTAAATTTGCATGGCTCTTCTTCAGAAGCTGTTGTTGTCTTGAGTTATATCAACTAAAAGTAAAGCCATCACTTTTGACAGCTACTCTTATTCTGCTTCCTTTTAATAGCATAAGTGCTTCTTTGCTATTTTCAGTAAAGATCCTCTGCTATCCTCGTGTCATATTAAAATTTGGAGCAATAAATAATCCAATCCAAATTAGCATTAAACGACTACAACATTCTATTTTTCACATTGACAAAAGCAGTTAGACAATAGAGGAAGAAAAGCTTAGTGAATTCTGCAAATCTTCATACCATCTTGACTTGGTGAGAATTTTATTTACTGCTTAACCTTTTTTTTTCTAAGCAGAGTCTTGATTTTATTCCTTTCCTTGCTCTAAAATTTTCATTATGTGATAGGACACTATGCTACAGAACTATACAGAAGAGAAGAAAAGACAATTACCTGGCGGCAGACAACATGATTCTTCTAAGGAAGAAGTTAATGTAAGAAACTAGTTTATGGATTTTCTTTTCTTCTTTTTCTACTTGTAGTAGTTTACCTAAATGCTTTTAAGGTGATGATTCAAGGAAGAAAAATAAGTACTGGAAGTAATATTTATATGAGCTATGTTTATTATGACTTTCTGAAAGAAGAATTAAGTCAAATAGCCGCCCACCTAATCTTTTAAACTAAAAAGAGCCAGCAGATATATAATATATGTATAACTACGTATATTGAATAGACCGGTTAGAAAAAGTAAATATTGAATCTGGCCGGCTATCTGTGTAACAATCCCTTTCGAAAATGACTTATTTTCTAGAAAAAAATTACTGGACAATATTTTTGGAAAAAATCAGTTACTCCTTAGACATTGATATTGATATTAGCAAAACCGGAGAGTGTTTTGATGAAAATTTTGTATGTCAAAGATTGATAATAATGTCAAAGTATTAGTTAAAGCAGTATGTATGAAGTTGAGAGTTAAACAATTATGCAGTAAAACGACTTCCGCCCAAAAGTGAAGGAAATTATTTCCCTCTTTTGGTGAAAATATTTCCGACAAATGACTCTCTGGATAACCTTCTTTTCGAAATAATTGTTAGTCGTACCAAACATATACTTGATTAATGGCTTTCTCGTTTAAGGAAAAGAAAATATTTGCAAGCCTGAGAACTGAACTTTGGAATGCTATCTGAATTGTTCTGTCTTTAATTATTAATTCAGCTTTTGTTAGTAACTTTCCTTGCTTCTTCCTATTTTCAGCCTGCTCATGAAGATCTGATTAGAGAAATTTCTCTTCTGGAGCAGGATATTATGTGTTTGGAGAAGCATCTCCTTTCAATGTATCGAAAAACATTTGCGAAGTGCTTAGAATCACTGTCGAAAACTAATTCAACTCCCAATGAAAGGAGACTTTCAGAACTCAAAGAGCAAAATGGCAAGTCAAAGGAAAATCAAATGACTAATACTGGTCCTATTTTACCGCTTTTGAGTAATCCAATCAAAGAATGTGATGACACAAAAGAACTAGTTGATTCTACCATTTTGAGATGCCATTCTTCCCTATCACATGCTGCTTTTTCCTTCAGAGCTTCACCTTCAGTTGCAGCTCTTCCTGAGGGGGTCGACTCATATCATTCTTTGCCTTTATCAATGCTCGAGGTAAGTAGTGCTAGAAAAAGAACCATGTCATGAATTTTTGCAACAATCTCTTGTAGCTACTGCGCAAAATACATGAACTAAGTTTTGTTAATATGCATTGTAGAGTAACTAACAATTGAAAATCTTATCATGTTGCAACCAGCACGCTCAGCTGTCAACTTCTAATAGGAGTCTTGCGGAGCATTTTGTTACCAGTTGTTTTAATAATCCTCATGGCTTGCCAAGCCAGCTGTCAGAAGAAATGATCAAGTGCATTTCAGCCATATATTGTCAGCTTGCTGATCCGCCTTTCTTTGGCCATGATTTAAGTTTGTCTCCCATCTCAGTCTCATCATCAAAACTGGAATGTTTCCCTCAAGCTCAGGGTGATATCCAGGGAGAGCAATGCAGAGAATATTCATTTTCTGGTTCATCGTTGAACAATCTGTTCCACATCGAAGATTCAAAGGGATTTGGCGGATGTTTTGTCAGAATAGTTAAGGTTCAAGGGCTGCGTCGAGATAGCCAGAGCTTAAATGGCGCAGAGCACATGCTAAAGCAATTTAGGTAAGCCTAATAACTCAATTTGTAGTTTGTATGATACCTCTTCACATATAAGCCATCAAAAGTTAAAGGCTCAAAACATACGGAGATACCTAAAGTTGCCACGATTTTTCATTTAGACATAACTAGGCCTTGTTCCGATTGAACACTTTTAGTTGGCCCAAAGTGTACCAATCAGGCACAGTTCACACTGGTTTGGAAATACCTCAAGCTCGCGTTTGCTTGTAAGTTTTCATAAGTGGAGCATTGACTTTGATACCATGTGTAGGTTTGTGGATGGTAGCTCCTAATACCACTTACTAAACTCTTCATAGATACACTTTGATTAACATTATGTTGGAGCACATTCAAGTAGAACAATAGAGTAGATGAGCTTTATTAAGAAAGGATTAACATTATGTTGGACGGAAGCATTTGGAAGGAAGGGTAGAAGACAAATCATTGTACTGATTTTGAGTTTCCCTTTCCTTTTGCTTTCCGTTCTAAAGAAACAAAGCCTAAGTGCATCTACAGGACAACAGATAGTATTTTACTGTTGATAGCTTTTATAAAATATAGTCTATTTCAAGTACGAAATAAATTTCTGTTTGGTGTAACTTTTGATTTCTCAATAAGCTTTCGGAGTTGTGCAACTTTTGCAATTCTGAATAGTCTTAAACTTCCCAATGCAGGTATCTGGTCTCAAAGTTGGAAGAAGTTGACCCTAGGAAAATGAGACACGGAGAGAAACTAGCCTTTTGGATTAATGTCCACAATGCACTAGTGATGCATGCAAGATTTCTGTAGCTCGGAGTTGGAATATTTTACTGTGTATTCCTGCTTTATATTAAAATGTGAAAAATTATGAACCAGCATTATATATGTTGCAGGCATTTTTGGTTCATGGGATTCCAAGAAGTAATCTGAAGAGAGCATCTCTACTTCTTAAGGTAAGAAGATTCTGTTTGATTTACCTGGAAAATAGTTGCACTGGTACTTGGAATAACTTTTCAGGTTTCAGGCAGCTTACAACATTGGAGGGAATACAGTAAGTGTAGACAGGATTCAGAAATCTATACTACGATGCCAATTACCTCGTCCTGGTCAGGTTAATCCACTTCCTGTTTCTATAATAGAAAGTCACAAAACTATTTTATGTGACAGTAAAGTCACCCGTATTCCCTCTTTGGTTTCATATGTATTATTTAAGTTAAATGATTAACTGTTGGACTTGTGGCTGGTTGCAATGGGGCTTATTGAAGTTGGTTTTGCCTGTAGTGGCTTCAATCATTGTTCTTTACTAAACAAAGATTTAAGGCTGGAGATGCACGAAAGGGATATGCAATACAGCATCCAGATCCTCGCGTACGCTTTGCTCTCTGCTCAGGAAACCATTCTGATAATGTGGTGTGCACCGACAAAAACATTACTTAGTTCAGTCAAGCTGTATTTTTCCTTTTTTACCTAAAAATAATGATATCTCGATCGATAAGAATAACTGTTTTCTTGATACTATGCCTATATATTTTGACTTATCATTCCATTGTATGTCTGCAGCTTCGTCTGTACACATCGAAGAGAGTGTTTGAAGAACTAGAAGTGGCTAAAGACGAGTACATTCAGGCAAACATAAGGGTAAACAAAGAACAAAAACTAGTCCTTCCAAAGAATGTGGAATCTTATATTAAAGAGATAAATTTGGGCACATCTGGTTTTTTCGAAATGATGGAGCAAGCATTACCTTCTTATTTGAGGAAGAAAATTCAGCAGCCCGAGCAACGTAAGTTGTGGAAGAAAATTGATTGGATTCCTCACAACTTCACTTTCCGCTACCTTATTTCAAGTGAATTGGTTGAGTGAGTCTCAAAGTCTTATTCCTTTCTGATTGTCTTCAGGCTCTTCACTGTCAATGGTTTTGAATGTCAGATGAATCACAATCAAACCTGTTGCATATCATAATTGTGATTCAACTGTCATTCCTAATGATTGTATCCTCATTTTCCCAAGTGAGTTTGTAATAATTTGGATAGTCTAAACTTTATCTATTCTCTTCTTTTTTTTTCTTCCCCACTTTTTGTTAGAGTTTCTTTGGTCATAGCAGCTCTAAATAGATCAATGGTATGCAAAAAGCCAAAAGGTACTATAAAGCAAGTGGTATTATAAATTATGAAGACCATTTCTGGTTACCTTTTTTTGCTTGTTTGGACCAAGGATGCAAGCTTTATTTCGGAGTAACATGAATGAGGCCCAAGCAGTGAACAGAAGATGTGGAAACCACAACCCCACAAGTCACTTTAAGTAGTTGAATGGTATTCAGTTACAAGACTAAGAAATGTGCAATCTGAAAACAAGTACTACTAATAAGCATCACCAATGCATAGTAGAGATTAATCTAAAAAGCTAGCTTCTCTTCATGTCTCATGATTTCCCTTGGACCAACTTGTTCAACTTTGAGACGAGATGCCTGCATTGGCAAGCTGAAGGCTGCTCAACGATTAACACAAAAGGTTACACTAAAACCCAAAATTTGGTTTTGTACTCGGAGGTATTTAACTTCAATGTTCCCTTTAGTCTTAAATAGACAATTTGTCAAGATTCGTGCAATGGAGTCTTAAATCTCATTTTTTAGTTCAAAACCATATCAGTAAGGTATAAGTCACAATAGTATGTTCTAAAACTTGATGGCCTATAGGTACTATGCAAACTACAAACTGAAGTTATTAGGAAGAGTACTTGCACTTCAACTATTATAATAAACCATTTTTAAACTATTAATTCAACGTTGATCGGTTGAAAGATTAATTATCTATACTACTTACAACTTACAGTATGCTTGATACATCCCAATATACTACTATTATTATAGTGAGAAATCATATGTAAAATTGACAGCAAATGTATCCCTTGTAGAGAGACATGAGACACGATGCATAACATCTCTAATTTATGAAGATATAATACGTAGGTGGTTATTTTGTGTTATTAATCTAAATGTCCTTTCTTGACAGCAGGCGATGGTAACAGTAAGCTTCAGCTTGGTGGGTAAGTGTGTCGGCAACTCAGTCCTAACCAGATGTCTCTCCATCCACACTGACAAAATCCCCACCCAAAAGTATGGAAAGTGTCATAAGGAAAGTAAGCACCCTTTGATGGAGAAGTGTTCTGTCATGTAGAGCGAAGATTGTCATGTATATATTTGAGCTATGCTTGAACGACAACTGGTGTATTCCGTATTTTAGGCAATGTTGACAACGTCTCATACACTGAATACGCGTAATAGGAATAGATGAGCCATGCAAGTATGGAGAAGAATAACTTGCCCTATCGAAAAGAGGGGAGATATAGAGCCTCCCACACGAAGAGAAATACAGTCGGTGATTCTCAAAGTCAAATTTTAATAAGAGACTCTTAAACTTTTTGTTAAATAAATACTTATATTATATATGTATAACACGTAAGCAAAACGTTAGTATCACTTTTCGGTTTTTTCCCGTTAATGATATTGTGCTCTTACCGGACATGTCGTTAACTTCACAAGAACTGTTACTAATGTTTATCTATATCGATAAGAGTTAATTTAAGTCAATAAGATGGTACCCACGTATTAATAATACATTATTTTGGATCTTATTATAAAAAATTATTTACTAATATAAAAAATTGAGTAGTTTAATTCAAAGTTCTAAAATATTTATATTGAAATAAATTACCAAATTTGAAAATGAGACCTACTATATTCTTAATGTAACCACACAAGAAAATAATGACTTTTTTTATATTAATAGTTTTTAGATATTGATTGTAATGTTTTAACAAAGGTGGAAGCTTTAAAGTACCAAAGGTTAATTTTAATTGGAAAAATTGATTTAAAAAAATATTGGAAATAAGATTTAATGCATTTCTAGTTCTAGAAAATAGTGGAATTTCATATGAACTAAAAGGACTTGTGAAATGGTATTTAGAATTTTCCTAATCTATAAAAGGCAGAGATAATTACTTGGAAATAAGATTTAATTGTTTCTTAAATTATTATGACAAGTATAAACTCGAAAATAGGAGTATATTTTTTCCTTCATTTAAATTTAAAGAAGTAGCCGAGCTCGGAAAGGGCCGGACCATAAGGTCTATTATACGTAACTTTACCCTATATTTTCACAAGGGGCTGTTTACATGACTTGAACATGTGACTTCCCGGTCAACTTTACCGTTCGCGCCAAGGTTGCCCTCCCTTCATTTAAATTCAAAGAAAGACGGGAAATGAGAAATAAAAATAACAACGAAAGTGATCCCGGACCACAAAAATAATTTCCCAAACTCAAATATTTATGGGAGATTTTTCAATATCAGGTAAAGGATAAAACAGACAAATGCATAATTTGTTTTGTTTTACTTTGTTGGGAGGAGGTTTCGGGGTTTATAGGAAAAAGAATTCCAAAAGTCATCTCTTTAGGCTTTAAGAAAGCACCACAATCACTTGTATTTCATATTTTGGCACTTTCTTGGCACTTGTTTGTCCCTATTACAGAAACCCCTTTTTTGCAAAAAAATCAAGATTTTCATTTTTCAGAAGCCAAAGTTGAAATCTTTAGGTTAATATGGATGAAGATAGGATAGGGTTAGTACTGGCTAGAATCTCTGAGCTGAGAGTAGAGATTACAAACTGCATTCACAAAGCATCCAAGAAATTAGATGAAGAAGAAGCGGAATCTGCAAATGGAACCAGCCTTGAGGCTGAGGATGATGAAGCAGTGGATTGTTTGTTGAAGATTAAGGATGCTCTTGAATCACTTGAAGCCCAAGTGTCTTCTCTGCAGGTCTCTTTCTGTTCATCGTTTTTATTTTTATTTTTAAGCTTTTAAATGTGTATGTATGGGATGAAATCTGCCTAATTGGAGCTGAATAATTTAGAGGATTCGTATAGTCGACTCCAATTAGTTTGAGATTGAGGCGTTGTATTTATTTTGTTCTGTTCATATGCTACAGAAATCTGCAAAATTTCCCTTTTTCTTCAGTTGATAGGCAAAGCGGCGGCCAAATTAGGGTTCAGCCTTAATGAATAGTTGCTATACGCTTCATTGTATTTTCCTCCATTTTTTAACTCCCTTACTCCAGATTTCATAGTGGGGTTTCTGTAGTCTGGTTTGTCTGTTGTGCTATGAGCATATTTGCTATGAAAGGGGAAAGGGAACTTGCTAACAATGAAATGAAGGTTAATTCCATAAACATGTGCTTGTGGTAGAAAAACCTTTTTTGAAACTATTATCTTTCTTATAATGAGAAAGATTATGGTATTCTCATCTCTATTTGAACTAAAGATCTTGAGATGTAGGGTGTGTTTGGTATAACGCTAAATGTTTTCTGTGGAAAATATTTTCCAAGAAAATGTACAAGTAGTAATCTTACTCATTTTCCGGTGTTTGGTACGCAAATTAAGAAAAATAACTTCTCAAGAGTATTCATAAATAATTTAGATAAAATAAACATGAAACCATAAACTTTCAAACCAACAACCTTCCGAACCCACAAAATCTATAAACTTCCGAACGACTAAACTTTTGAACCCGTATACTTCATAATTTCTAAGTACGCAAACTTCCAAACACATAAACCTCCGAACTCATAACTTTGGAATTCGTAAAATTTCGAACCTGTAAACTGAAAAATGAAAAAATCAGAATTGAAACAACAATAACAACAAATCCAGTATTATCCCACACCGTGGGGTCTTGGGAGGGTAGTGTGTACGCAGACCTTACCCTTACCTTGTGAGGATAGAGAGGCTGTTTCCAATAGACCCTCGGCTCAGAAAAGCATAAGCCCACATTAATGGAAATATAGACAAGAAGGGATAGTACCAAAAAGCCATGTAAAAGCAGAATAAAAACAACAAGATGGTAAGGTGATCAACGACGAAAGAAAACAACGGTTAGTCATAAAAACCTACTACCAACAGAAAGCGAGACTGCGTGCCAATACTACTGTAATGAACACCCTAGACTACCTGCTCTACTACCCTAATCCTCGACCTCCATACATTTCTATCAAGGATCATGTCCTCGGTCAGCTGAAGCTGCGCCATGTCTTGCCTAATCACCTCTCTTCATCTCTTCTTTGGCCTACCTCTACCTCTACCTCTCCGTAGGCCCTCCAATCAATCTTTCACACCTCTCACCGGGGCGTTTGTGCTCCTCCTCACATGACCAAACCATGAAAAAACCAGAACTGAAAATTAAAAAAACATATTTTTTTGCCGCGGG
>MCJB01026177.1:72382-86395 GCA_002018475.1 Nicotiana obtusifolia
CAAAATTTAAAAAAAAAAGGAAATTTCGGAGGGGGGCATTGGGGGGAGGGGTTAGCAGGGTGGGTGGTGACGGAAAAGAAAACAAAAACTAAAATCTAAAAAAAGTATGTTTGGAGAGGGGGTGGGAGAGGTGGGGTAGGGGAGAGAGGGGAGAGGGGGTTGGGGTTAGACGTGAGGGTAGGTGAAATTTTTGGAAAATGTTTTCCTAACTTTTAGGAAAATATTTTTCAAACTATTTTGTGCAACTAAACAGTGTGAAATGAAAATGTTTTCCGTCATACCAAACACAGTCGTAGAAGTAAGACATTGGGAAAACAAATTTACGCAACTCACGAACCCCTTAAAATCTAACTTGCTTGAATGGCCTTTCCCTAAAATTGTTGACTTTTGAAGCTGATTCCACAAACAATGTAAATGCTGGTTTCTAGCTCTCTCTTTGTAGGTGACGTAGATTCCTAATTTCAATGGAATCCATTATAAATGAGACCAAAGGCGTTCTCAGGACGAGCTCTGGGGCGAGGCGCACCAAAACCCCCCGAGGCGATGGTGTGGGGCGAAAGTCTCAAGAGGCGTACGCCTCAGAGATTTTTTAAAATTAAAACAAAATTTGTTGTACGCCCGGGCGTTTGAGTAGCATTTTTAGTGAGGCGTAAGCCCCAGAGATTTTTCAAATTAAAACAAAATTTGTTGAATAAGTCCTTTATATAATACCCAAGTTCTCAAAATTCAGCTTGGTAATTACTAAAAAGTTTTAAAAAGGAATTGAAATGTATTAAATTTAAAAGTCAAGACCTTTTTTATTGATTGAAGCTCCAATTCATGGTCTTTCCCAAGTATTTATCTTTTCCGCTAGTCTGCTAATATCTCCCAAAAACAACAAATATTCGAATTTTTTTTACAAAGATAAAAAAAACTTCATTCTCCTTCATAGCAGTAAGTTTAAAGTTCAAATTGCAGGTTAATCATCCTTTTTGTTCCTCCATGTTGAAAATTTTATTCTTTTCGACTCAAGTTACGCTAGCTTCTAAGTAGCACATAATAGATTGTTTTGACTAATTTTTTGTGGGGATGAAGCACATCTATATATTTATTTTTTTCACATATTTGTAGTTTTCTTCATTTTTTATGCAATTTTATAAATATTTACTATAATTATATTATTTTATAAAATATTAAAAATTAAATACGGGCTTACGCCCCATGCCTCGGGGCTTACGCCTCGCTGAGGCATATGTAAAACGCCTCGCCTTACGTCCACTCCTTTTAAAACACTGGTTTTAACAAGAGATATGGAAATCTCAGTCTGTGAAACCCCATACTTCATCCCCTGTTTTGCCATAGACTTGAAAATTGATAGGGTGTTTTGAATAGTTTTGAATCTCGGTATATTTCCAACAAGTGGGGTTTGGGGAGGGTACCCCTACCCAATGAAGATAGAGAGGTTGTTTCTTAAAGAATACTATCCAATATTAAGAAAGTATGCCCCAACTGTAGATAGTTATTTTTCTGTTTCTTTTGAGCTGTAACACTTTCACTTTGGTAATAAAAATCTTTATTAACCAAAAATAAAAGGTAAATTCAGATGCAATGCGTCTACAAATTATCACTTAAATCAGACAGGAATTCCTAGGATCTGCTTGCTGAGTGTCTGTTGCAGTTGATGCTCTGTATAGTCAACCGGAAAGTTATTTCACCGTGTTGTGAGGGGAATTACATTCTATTTCCAGAGTAGGAGTGACATAGTCTAAATGTGTCATCACTGGCTGTCATCAAAGATTTTGAAGTTTGTATGAAAAATTTCATGTGAATTTCAGATAATTGTTTATGCTTATTTTATCACTTGGTTGTTGCATGTTGGCCTTGGGGCTGTAGTATGTGCCTGGAGTTGGTTGTATTGTTCTGCAGAGAGAAAACCTTGTCTCGTACTATCTCTAAAATCTTTTGAACCAATGATTGCCATGGTCGATCCTGATCCAATGGTTGCAGTGCCATTTATAAGCTTTAGAGCTACCACGAAAACAAGTACTATCTTTTGTGAGGAGGCTAGTAGTACTTTTTAGTCAGTTTTTGTCTCTCTTTATTACTTAGGCTTTGTATTTCTCAGTTGATGCACTTATTTTGATATTTTTATTTCATGAGAAGTCAGAAGTGCCTGTGGTAATTACAAGTGAAATCTGATCCGTCGATTTTAGGAGAGCTTATTGTCCTATTAAAGATATTCTTTTGCATTTAGTAAATGACTAGTGTCTCCCGTTTCATGTAATTAGATTGGATTAGTGGCAATTTTGGAGGAAGGATTTATCCTTGGTTTATAAATAGATTGTTTCACTTTATGTCCTGCCGTGTGGGGGAGAAGCCAAGCATCTCTTCTTTGTGTGAGCACCTATCTGTCGAAAACTCTTTATATTGTTTACTTTATTCGAAGTATCTATCGAAAGATTTTTATAATTCAAAGCGTGAAACAATGCTTTGTCTGAGGTTGGTAGTTACATGTGTAAATATTCTTCTTCCTATTTGTTGTTTCAAACACGACGTTGTCCAATGTCCCAAAGTGGCAGTATTTTCTGATTGCCTTAGAGATTGGATCGCATGTGCCTCTTCCAACAGTATCTCTGAGTAACTTATTAGAACTTCTTGTCCTAGTTGCCTGAGATTATTCATTGCATCCTCCAAAGCTGTTATTATCTTCTCTCTGTAAAGTCTTGTTTTTACACGACTTTTTTATGTATTTGAATTATTTCATGTTGGTAAAGGCTATACCTTATCGCCTTCAAATTAAAAATGTCCAGGCACTACAAGAGCAACAATGGTATGAAAAAGAAGCAGCGCTGTCTGAGATAGGTTATAGTCAAGAAAAGCTGCTCCAGACACTGAAAGGGTACAAAGGCAAGGACTTCCAAGTCATACACGAGGCGATTGCTTTTGTTTCTGAAACAGTAGAAGACAACAACGATCTTCTACTTCCTCCGTACCCAAGCAGACCATCTCGTGCCATGGTGTCAGACAAAGGTTACGGCGCACACTTGCCATCTGCGCGAATGTTCACTCAAAATGGGGTAACTGGTAGCCACAACCACGACTCCAGGAAAGATCTCGATGAAGCTAACCAAGAAAGATCCGAGTCTAAAAGCCCATTAAAAATGGTTAAGTTCTTCATTAGTGCAGCAGCCAAGACAGCACTTACAGTTGTTGGTGTAATCTCTGTCTTGAGTTTGGCTGGATTTGAGCCTCAGCTAAAGAAACGGGATAATCAGCTCAAGGTCTCGACCTTGTTTCAACAGCTCGCAAACAGGGAGGCGACAATGGTTGTTGAATGCCCTCCAGGAAAAGTGCCAGTGGTTGAAAATGGTGAAACTCGGTGTGTAGTGAAAGAGAGAGTTGAGATCCCATTTGAATCAGTTGTGGCAACGCCAGATGTAAATTATGGTTGTGGATGAAAAATGTTAGTCATTTTCAGTGTTTGTGTAAATCCCACTGAGTTTTTGACTCTATTTGAACTTTGCTGAAAAGTCTGTGGCCTGACAATATTTGTCTTAGCTAGGGAAAGTTCAATCTGAAAATAAAATCTCATACTCATTGTATCCTGTAACTTCCTCTTTTCTTTATGTATGTAGATATGCTGAAGAATTCCCACCACAGGACACAGCTCCTAATCAAGAACCATGACGCTCATCTAGATCAAAATGGAAGAAAAAAGGTCATCCATATGTGGTTATAAATGTCCGTTGGATACCTATACAATATTTAGTGTAGCCCCAAAAATTTGTTTGCATATTGTTGGATTACCATTCTCGCTATTCATATTCTCAATGAAAAAGTAATGCAAGGTAAACATTAATTTGGGAGGAAATGTAAAACATTACTTCCTTCGGTCCGCTTTAATTGATTTTTTTGGGTGTTTTCACATATATTAAGGAATTTATCTTTTGCCATTAATTAACAATAAAATTGACCATATTAACCTTAGTATGTTTATTAGAAATATAACAAATATTCCTACGCTTTTTACTCCAAAAGTAACTTTGGAATAAAATTAACTGAAAAAATAAAATGTTGTGACCCACAAAAAAAGGGTCAAAAAATCAATTAAAGTGGACCGAAGAAATAGAATTTAGAACCTATACCGTGCAAAGCTCAAACTCAAATACGAGTTAAGTTGTGATAATAAACTGACATCGGTGGCACAAAATTCCATGAGCGTTGATACGAAGAATGTATGGGGCGAGGCCTAAAATCAACTTGTTGCTACTATCTAGTCCAAGATCCAAAAATAGCAGAAAAGATCACAATATTCATACAGTCGATTCCAAATTATTTTGGATTGAGATATAGGGACAACTTTCGTGTAGTTTGTGATTGGATGTAACTGTTAAGATTTTCTCTAGAATAAATCTTTCTCTTAATAGATCTCTTCTTGTTCCTCAATCTTCGGAGAATACGGCGTGCCCTCTTTTGGGTATGCAGGTACTAAGAGTCCTTTTACTACCAACCAGCAGACATCATTTGGCTGGGTCTTGCCGGTATCAACAACGAGGAAGAAACAACTAAATGGAAACAGCAACTAACTATGGCTCTTGGCCCAGACAACGTCCTAGGCGTAGGGGAGATCGGAGCAACAGGTAACGCCTAGAGTAATTGTTGTTTGATTGTTCGATCAACGAAATAAGACTAACTGGAGAGCTGATTCCCAAATGCTTGAACATAGATATTGTGTAATGTATATACTAGCTAGTAAAACACTTATCCCATAGTATTTAATTTCCTTTAGCACTTTTCTAAAATGGAAATTATTGAGGTATGTGCAGACAGATTATTTATTCTATTTAAATCACTCCTACTCGCGAGTAATGTTATCTTGCAATATTTAAGATAATTTTTGAGCTTTCATTTTAGTGAAAATAAATGGCAACAGCTGTGAGCTAAGGTTTTGTGTGTATCTTGAGGGGTCGTTTGGTACGAACACAAGTAATGTAGGGATTAGTAATGTGGGGATTAGTAATGTGGGGATTAGTAATGCAGGGATTGTAGTGCTGTGATTATTTTTTATCAAGTGTTTGGTTCATTGTATTAAAAATTAGCTTGTGTTTGGTTTAAAACTGTACAAAATCTTCTTTACAATTATACCCTTGAATATTCTTCTTTCTGTATATAAAGAAATTTAGGAAAAGGGTTTGAGGGGCGGTTTCATAATTTTAGGGTCTTATCCAGGTATAATTAATGCAGAGATTAGTAATCCCTTCGTTTCCTTGATATTAGCTAAGCCATCCTATGAGGTATAAGTAATCCATGTATTAGATATGCATAAATTAAATTGAACAATCAAACATTATATTGGACGGATTAAATTTTTATATAAAAATTATTTTACTTAGTACAGCGTACCAAACGACCCCACGAGAGATCTGTCGTAGATTTGGCAACTCAGGTCATTACTATAATGTCGCACGCTTGGATTGCTTGGCTAGAGTTCTATTTATTATCCAAAATGGTCATTTAATAAACAAGTTGATGTTTAATAATTAAATAAAGGGGCAGAATTCTAGCACATTCATGTTTTGGCTCACCTGAAATTAATTGACTTTTAAGTAACAGAGCAACTTCCTGCAGACAAAGCACATGCCCTCTACCCAAGTAATGAGTTGGAATTAGAGCGGTTGATTTATTAGTTTGATTCCAATTTTTCTCCATTTTACTCTACAAAATCAAGATATCATAATTTTCTCCCACTTTGCATTTGTTGGGCCCTTCTTGTTGGCAATTGGCAATATTATATTGTATTATATCAATTCTTGAAGTATATAGTTCTGGTTTTCTTTATTTAAAGTCAGTCCAGTAGTAATATTTCCAATTCTAACAAAATAATCTTTAAACTTTTCTTTTTTTATTTCATTGCTAAATTTGGTATATTGTTTCTCCAACAGTAGTATTTTGCCACTAAATAACCTCTGTCGAAATTCCAGGTAGTCATTTTCTTAAGGACAAATTATAAAATTGGCTGATCGGCCGAAACTAATTGCATTCACTAGCCAAAAAATATATTAAAAAAATATACTGAAATATGTACTTTATATGCATAACAAATATATGCAAAAATCATACATTTTTTCGATTATTAATTTTGGGAGCGGTTAAAAAATATACAGTTTTATTTTCTAAATGCAGAATTATATAGATTTCAACAGTGATATTAATGTGCTACCAAAGAAAACTAGGTTCAACTCCCATTCGAGTTCAACGGCCTACACGAGGCAGTGAGACAACAATGATCGTGACAATTTAAATTAGAGAAATTGAAGAAGACCCGTAAATTAAAGTTATAAACTCCTGAAAATATTCCTGGTCAAAAAGATTAAAGTCCCCGTCTAAGTCATTAGCTTACTACAAGTCAACAATTCAAACAAATCGATTTCATATAAATGAAAAGACGTTAAAGTCTTGCATTAAAATCATCGTATCATACAATAGTAGTAATACTTGGACATCTGAAAATGTCATTTACAGATTGGAAATGGCCCTATACTGGCTTTCACTTGTGAAAGTTTAACAAACTAGGTTGCCATATGAACACAAACAACAATTAAATTTTCATTTCCAAATTTTTCCGTTATTATTTAATTCTCGTATTATAATCTCAATTTAACTTGTTCGCAAGCCAAATGACCTCATTTGGAGAAACGAAAATTTCCACCTTAAAGAAGACTTCGTTTTCTTTTAATATCTGCGATTTTGCGATGCAATTGTATTAAATCCAAAATCACCATGCATTATCTGTCACTATATACGCATAAATATATAAAAGAACGAAAAGACAACTGAAGTACAAGAGACAAATATTTTAATCTTTGTTCTCAATTCAGATTAATAGCTATTTCTTAATCTTCTAAAAAATAAAATTTACATTTTTAAATATTATTTAAGAATTAATGTGAAATTACAACTTTTTGTAGTTAAAAATATTTAAAACGAGATATTAAAAGTTCTGGTTAAAAGAAATACTATCTGACTTTCCAAATAATAATAATGTGTCACGTAAAATAGAAAAAGTGGAGTAATAAAGATAGAAAATTAATTAGAAATTGCTAAAGAGAATCCCAAGCGTCCATTCAACTTCAACATATACAGATTTACATGCTAGTTATTCCTCTATTATTGAAGCCGCAAATTGCAAAATGCAAAATCCAAAAAATTATCAAACATAGATTTCATTTCCTCAATTCACATTATGCATGACCTTTTCAATTTCATTAGTTACTTTGATTTTCCAACTTCTTTACTCCATTTTCTGTCTCGATAGGAAATCTTTTGGTAGGACATGACCAACTTGATAATGTATTGTCTTCATTCCACTACTGTAGCCATTCACTGGCTGACTGCAGCTAAAAGAATCCCGCAAAGCACGGACTACTTGTGGTGTTGCTAGCGGCAGAAGCGGATTTAGGATTTATAATAAGTATGAAGTAGGAATTGATCATTGCTCCTCTAGGTAAGTAACTGAATACTCAACCAAGTACACCATTTAATCTCTTTGAATTATGAGTGCTAACAGATAATATTAGACCCATTCTAAAATATATATACATAAAATACATAGTTTGACGGAAAGACCATACGTTCACGTGCCCCATACTATAAATCCGCCATGGCCGGCGGAGCTTCATGATATGAAGGAGTTCAGTATAATCTCCTTCGTCGAAAATTAGACAGTACAAATACATTGAAAACAACTTTTTCTATATATAAATAATTGAATTTCCTTATAAGAAAAATTTCTAGTACTGTAGTGGCAAAGGCAATTCAAAAACTGCTTTAGGTCGCATGTTCAAATCCTTAACGTGACAATCGTGCATTTTCTTGAATCCTCTCGTCAGAATTCTTGACTCCGCCACTGTAATGGACGGACGACAATAGTCATTAAGTGCGGTGCTTGCTTTTACAGCAAGTGTACACATATCTTGAAGAGAAAATGGTGTGTTTAACTTCGAAATTGGCAAGAGAAAATAAAGCTGACCAAGTTGCAAAATTTCATCTTTGGCCATTTGAGGAACTAATGAATTAACATTCATGGCCTCTGAGCTGCAAAGGAAGAAATCAGAATTTTGGACAAGGATCTCGCCGGCGGTTATGGGCTGCCGGAATTCTTGTAACTTCCCGTTCATTTGAATAACCATGGCTACTTTTGTAACTGGCAAATTCATGCTTCCACTGTATTTTGTCATCAATGGGGCTGATGTACAAATACCCATTTCAACTGTGTTTTTTTTCTTCTGAAAAACGCAGGGGAAATACAGAGGCTTTTTTGTTATCTGCTTTTGGTTGGTTTTTTTTAAATATTGTTGGAGTTGAGCAATTGGCAGTGATGAGGATGAGGTTTATATAGGAGTGGTGCGCACCTGGTATATTCAGTTACTCGGTTTTGAGTCTTTTTGACCGTTAATCAAGCTTAATTAAGAAAAGGTTGTGAATAAAATAGAGGGAAAAAATTCCAACTTTAAATTAATTAAAGTCTGAGTATTTTGACAGACGAACTTGTTAGCGTGTTTCTAAGAAGGCAGGCAAAACACACATACACACATATAATATGTGAAAATACAAAATATTTAATACAGATCCACCGGCCACAGTTCTTAATGACTTTTCTGTAGCAAGGATTATTAATATATTATTACTAATAAATTACTTCAGAAGTGGAGTGATAAAATTATAAAGAAACGAAAAGTTTTAATTTCAGCTAATTATTTAATGACCGGAGAAAAGCAACTATACTTTAATAAAGCATAGAACTTTTAGGTAGCACAAATCTTAAGCATGATTAAATTAAGAAATACTCATAATAGCATGGGCCAGGATGCAAATGTGCATCCATTATGATCTTATGATTTCTGATATCCAATTATCTAAAAGGACCTATATTTGATAGTTATTAAATATGATGATATTAAATACTAATATTTCAAAGAATGGGGGATTAGAAGATTCCTAAATAGTAAGCTCGAATTAAATATGAGCTCAACGTTGAAAAGTAGATTACTCAAGAAAATTATCAGTTATGTTCGCCCATAAGCAAATTAGTATAAAAATTAATTAATTCATAAAATATTATTAATATTAGCCAAATACTATTAATTAGCTACTTGTCGCTAAAAATGGTCAAATTTTTGCTTTCTTTTGAGTGAGTGTTGTTAGAATAGATTGGGTACATCTTAAAGAGTTTGAATCTCAGTTTTGGGATGATTTGGTGGAGTTTTGAGGTTGTTTGAATTGAAAATTCGAAGTACAAGATGAACATGAAAAAATATGAGAGTGTATCATTTGAGTATCACATACACATCAGATGTGTATCACTTGTATATCCATTTGTATCTGTGTGTGAGATACATACGTGATACAAGTTTGATACATGTGTCGCAGAAGAATTTTTTAAACTTGGTTTTAACTATGGATTTTGATAACAAACCAGTCCAAATCACCTCCAATCTTGCTTAAATTTTGTATATTGCCTAATCTATATGTTTTCAACGAATTTTAACCACCCAAAGTCCTTTTTTGCTTAATTTTTTTAAATATTATATATCATTGGTAATGAATTTTGACTCCAAACTAGTCTTAACTCATCTTCAAACTTCGTCAAAATGTGTATATTGCCTCATCTATATGTTTTCAAAGAATGACCATAATACTCATTGAAAAAGATTTTTTTTTTTTTTTTTATCTATGTTTTTTGAATGTTGTATATCATTAATAATTTTTTTTATTATGTTTGATAACAAGGCTAAAATGACTAGTTATAGCTAAATAGTGTGTGTTTTTTTTTTTTGGATCTCTGTGAGATTCCCTTTACTCAATCAAGCAAATGGGATTACGCTCCAATTTAGAGTGCGTACATTTTTGCACGCATGACACATCCATATACATGTGAAACTGCAATGTGTTTGATATTAATGGCGAAGCCATAATTTGTACTAAAAAAAAATTAAAAATATAAAAATTAAAAAGATTCAACCTATAATATATACACATATTTTAAGAAAAATTCAAGCAAAAGGATGTAAATTAACTTTCCGAATAGCTCTATCCCGCTTTAGTATCACGAAAAATATATTCAGAAAATAAGTCATCTTTTATCATTTTATTGTCAAAAATAGTTTTCAAAGATTTTATTTTTCTCAAATAGGGTATCGAAATTTCTTGTTTATAAATAAAAATTATTTTTCTTTATAATTATCTCAACTTTTAATTTCATACCAATAGTCCTTAATAGACATTATTATAAATCTTTATTATTCAAAATTTTGTCAAGACACTATCCAATTTAAGCTCTCCGAAAATCATTTTCGAAGCAAATGTTTCCAGAAAAATTCACCAACGATGTGAGGGTCGGATATTGTCCTTTCGCTTTCTTTTTCCCTTTTTTGTGCGCGTTTGAGAAATTAACTTTGGTTCACACTTCGCAGAGTGAAATTCAGCGAAATTTAGTGGGCATTTGGACATAAGAATTGTAAAATTCTAAAATAAGATAAAATATATTTTCAAATGAAAATATTGTTTGAAATTTAGAGTTGTGTTTCGACATGAATATAATTTTGGGTTGTTTTGAAGTTGTAAGTGATCTGAGTGAAAATTTTGAAAAACAGCTTTTTGAATTTTTTTAAATTTTCGATTTCAAAATTCATCGTCAAGTGAAAATTAAAAATTTTATGGCCAAACACTAATTTCGAAAATAATTTAAAAATTTCAAAAAAAGAATGAAAAATTCTTATGTCCAAACGGGCTCTATAATTAGAGAGTGAAGTCGAAACACTTTTCCAATCATTGGATCATACCGAGTAAGATTTGTGATAAATATGCGTATAAAAAAAAATATTTCCTCCATTCACTTTTACTTGCTTATTATACTAAAAATATATTTTTATTTTTATTTGTCCATTTTAACAAATCAAGAGAAAAATATTTTTTTTCTTATTTTATCCTTATCATTAATTATTCATTCCACAAATTTTTTCTCAAAGCTTTTTAAAATACTATTATTATTAAGAATTATATAACAATTATTATTTTTTTAAAAATATATAAAACTAAAAGTGAACAACTAAAAATGAACGGCATATATACGACAAGTGAAAGTGTCATTTTGAAGTTAGTGGCTGGTGGGGATAGCTATGTGCTTTTATTTTGTTTTCTTTTATCCAACCAGATTATGCAAGGAGTATAATAAATATAATATGGAACTCTTTTGTTTATACTATCAACTATCGTCGTTGCTTCCTTTCTCACACAACGCATATGCACCTCTAGCTTCCTTTTCTTCTTTTTTTAATTTTCTATATCTTGAGGGGATATGGTGTGTATTTGTCTGGTTTATGATCACTTATTTGTAATATAGTTTTTCTCTTTTTGACTTTTTCTGGGTCTTTCTTTTTTGGTGGAAATTCTTTTTTTGTGGCCCATTGGCTCTTTTTATTTCATTGAAAAACTTGTGTGTTCATATAGGATGAACTGTGTGATTAGGAGAACTTTTTAAAGAAATCCAATTTTTTATAATATATTTTATTTGGCGTTAAGATAAATTGATTTGAATTGAGAAAAATAGATAATATGAATTCATATAGCGAATCCAACTAATTTTGAATTGACTGAGAAAAATAGATAAAACTTGTTGTATTTTCGGATCTCTTTTCTTTCCCCCTTTTCTTTCAATAATGAGGAGGTAATTATGAACTGCAGTTAGCTGAATTTTCACTGATGTCCCAATAGACAAATTATTTCTTCAGCTATAGCCCTGAGTTACTCAACTGTAACGCAGTTTAGCGATACTGACCAATAATAATCAGGTAATTATGAACCCATCAACTTTGGTTCAAATTCTATATTTTTCTTAAGAAATCGATTGAATATGTTTAAAATATTAGTTTAGAATCCAAAAATTTAAAAGGACTAAAACCCTGAACTCATAAACTTCAAATCCTGACTCCGCCTCTGAATTGTTATGTAATTTTTTTGTCCAACTACCCAGGCATGATTTGATTTCATCGGATATAACATAAAATATGAACTTTCTTCGAACAAGGAAAAAAAAGACAAATTAACATAGTAAATAAGATGAAAATAAAGGTAAGCAGTTTGGAAATTCATCTCTGTGTCACACACTAACTTTTGACTTGGGTTGACCGATAAAGTCTTTCTTTATGTAATTTGATTCTTTTTTTCCTTTTACTTTTTGACGGAAGTTGCACTACACACTTCTTTTGATACTATTTTGATTTTTTTATTGTACTTCTTTAAGTTTAGAACGTCCGAACTTCCATAGATATCAAGAGTTCAAACTTCATTTTAACTAACTGAATTATGATGTGGTGTTTTCTAATTGCACATTAAATTTTTTGGGGGCAAATTATGTCTTAAAGAGAAAGGAATTATTACTCGCTTAGAAGTTGAAAGTTCGAAGATTCTACCAACATTTACATATCTAAATGGTAATTAGTGAAAGAAGATAATTGCTTGCTTGTTTCATTGATTTTTCAAACATATATACAGCAAGGGCAAGCCGTTAGCATTGCCGTGATACTGGGAAAGGTAATCTTTCAAGCCATGATTCTAGGCTAGATACTAGGAGCTAATTATAGGATAATTACAAAATATAACTACTTTACAAAATTGAATATATATCCATATATTCTAACACACCCCCGCAGTCATAGCGGGAGGATCACGAATGCTAAGACTAGATCGGAAATCATCAAACAGTATACGGGGAAGTCCCTTCGTAAAAATATCCGCAATCTGATATCGGGAGGGAACATGAAGGACCCGAATTTTACCCTTAGTTACTTTCTCTCGAACAAAATGAATGTCCATCTCAATGTGTTTGGTGCGTTGATGTTGCACCGGATTACCCGATAAGTAGATGGCACTTACATTATCACAATATACCAAGGTAGCTTTCTGAACAGGACAATGTAGTTCAAGTAATAAATTCCTAATCCAACAAGAGTCCGAAACGACATTAGCAACGCCGCGGTACTCGGCTTTGGCACTAGAACGGGACAAAGTGGGTTGCCGTTTAGACGACCAAGAGATCAAATTGTCACCAAGAAATACACAGTAACCAGATGTGGACCGTCTGGTATCTGGGCATCCACCCCAATCAGCATCCGTATAAGAGACTAGCTTATCAAAGGAGGATGGATACAAGTGGAGACCAAATGATAGTGTACCCTACAAGTAGCGTAGAATACGCTTAAGAGCAGTCATATGCTCAACTCTAGGATCATGCATGTGGAGACACACCTGATGAACTGCATAAGAAATGTCAGGTCTAGTAAAAGTAAGATATTGCAGAGCACCGGCCAGACTGCGATACTTAGTGGGGTCTTCGTAAGGAGAGTCCTTAGAAGCACTAAGTTTAGGTTTGGTGTCGACAGGTGTATGATAAGGGCTGCACTTAGACATGCCAGCTCTATCAATAATCTCCGTGGCATACTGTTTCTGAGACAAGAACATACCATTAGCATGACGAGTTACAGCAATTCCCAAAAAATAGCTTAAAGGACCAAGGTCCTTCATAGCAAACTCGGCACCTAAAAGAGAAATAAAATGCTTCCGAAGGAGATCAGATGACGTTGTAAGAATGATATCATCAACATATAACAGAATATAGACCATATCTGCACCCTGTCTATAGATAAACTAAGAATGATCAGATTTACTGTGAGAAAAGCCAATAGAGGTCACAAAATCTACAAAACGCTGATACCAAGCCCGAGGAGCCTGCTTAAGACCATAAAGAGACTTCCTGAGTAGGCACACGTGATCAGGATGGTTTTTATCACGAAAACCCATGGGTTGATGCATATAAACTGTTTCATTGAGATAACCATGTAAGAAAGCATTTTTGACATCCAACTGATGGATGGGCCAAGATTTGGAAAGAGCAATGCTAAGAACAGTACGAATAGTGGCCGGTTTCACAACCGGACTAAATGTTTCGGCACAATCAACACCTTGCTGCTGAGTTTT
>MCJB01026177.1:86718-110298 GCA_002018475.1 Nicotiana obtusifolia
TATTGGTGGAGAAGTGGATGTGTCTGATAAGGAGAGGATGGAAGGCCCAGTCCGAACCAAGGGAGAAAGATGGTTCGCTGGACTGGGCTGAGAAGGAGAGTGGTGATGCGGTGACGGGCTAGAGGAGTTCGGCCCAGCAGGTGAGGGAGAAGTTTGGGCGTGATTAGTATTGGTGAAATGGATAGGAGGGCCATGATGAGTGGACTCAGGAGGATGGGCCGTGGCCTGTACTGGGATAGAAAAGACGTTCCCATCCGTGGGCTGAGGAGGAGTGTCATTTTGGTGATGCAAATGGTGGATTATGGGGTTATAATCCAGAAAATTGTAATCATCTTTATGAGGTTTGTGAAGTTTGGAAAATGGGAATTCGGTTTCGATAAATTTCACATGACGACAAATGATGATTTTTCCATTTGACATATCGTAACACTTAGAACCATGATGATTCGCAGCGGGACCAAGATAGACACAAGGAGTGGACCTTTCTTGCAATTTGTGTATAGTGGTAGAAGGGAAGAGAGGAAAACATAGGCAACCAAAAATACGTAATTTCGAGTATGAGGGATCACATTGATATAGAATTTGAGTGGGAGACTTAAATCCTAAAATTTTGGTTGGTAAAAGGTTTAGAAGATAGGTCGCCATTTCTAAGGCATGATGCCAAAAAGAAAGAGGCAGAGAGTCATGTGCAAGTAAGGTCCGAATAATATTGTTTATAGATTTTATGTGTCGTTCTGCTTTTCCATTTTGAGGGGAAGAATGAGGACAAGAGAGACGGAGCAACATTCCATGACGATCAAAGAACTCTTTAAATGTGCCATTAATATATTCAGTGCCATTGTCACATTGAAAGGTCTTAATGTTACGTTCAAATTGAGTATGGACGAGAGAATAAAAGGATTTGAATAAGTGTTTAACCTGAGACTTTTTGGAGATGGGAAATGTCCATAAAAATTTGCTATAATCATCAAGAAATAACACATAATAACAATGGCCAGATGAACTAACAATGGGAGAAGTCCAAAGATCGTTGTGAATTATATCAAACGGAAGAACAGTGTGCGACACAGAATTATGAAAAGGCAATTTAGAATGTTTTCCAAGATGACGAGAGGAACAATACGACCTACAAGTCTTATTACAATCAATAAAATTGTTACGACTAAGAGATCTAATGACAGCAGCGCCGGGATGTCCTAAACGATTGTGCCAAAGATCAGAGGATATAGCAATGAGTGCCGAATTATTGACTGGAGAGATGGCTTGAGTATTGGAGAACAGAGGATAGAGGTCACCGGAACTGTCACATCTCAGGAGTATGGTTCCCGTCTGTAAATCATTGACAGAAAAATCGTAAGGATCGAATGTAATGGAAATCATATTGTCAGTGGTGAATTTGCGGACAGAAATAAGGTTTTTAATCAATTTGGGAGCATGCAGAACATTATTTAGGGCAAATGGAGGAAAGGGAGATGGTAACGTAGTACTATCGTGACCAAAAATCGGAATCAAATGACCACTACCAACAACAATGTTATTATTTTTAATGCTCGAATTAAAATAGGGGATAAGAATACCTTGATCCGCAGTCATATGAGATGTTGCACCGGTGTCCATATAGTAATTTCCGTCCGGTTGAGAAAATGAGAGAGCATGCATTGCTGCCTCGATGTCCGTTGGAGAGTAGGAGGCCGTTGCATTGTAGACTTGTGGAGGACGAGGGCCGAGAATGCCAGGTCCATTCGGTCGTGGGCCCAGATTCAGAGCAATGGGCCGTGGAGCCCAAGATGTCCCAAGGTATGGACAGGGGGGGGGGGGGGAACAGGCCATTGTGACAGCCACTGGGCCCAAGCAGCCCACAGTTGATGCTGCCAAGGAGAGGGTGACTGCTGTTGGGCCGATCCAGGTTGCTGGGCCTGACCAGTTTTACCTCCTCTGCGAGAAGGCTTATTTCCAGACTTCCTGGATTTGAAGTTCCTGGACGTGGAATGTGAAGAAGTGCCAGTAGTCCCGTCAGAGTTCTGTTGGCCGCCGGTAGTGGCCACCAGCGCCGCTTGAGCCCGGTTTCCGGTCCCTCCTTCCTTAGCCAACCGGTTTTTGATAGTTCGTTCTGCAAGTTTGAGGCGAGAGCGGCAACTCTCAAATGAAGGAAGAGGTTCCTGATTTTGTATAAAATCCACCGTGCCGGCGTAGGCTTCGGGAAGACCACCGGTGAGCTTGAGAACGAGACGGCTGTTAGGAATCGGAGCATCAACATCAGCAAGTCTGTCAGCCAAGGACTTAATGTGATTGCAGTACGCGTCAATCGACGAGAAATTATTGAAATTGAGGTCCGACAACTCCTCTTCGAGATGGGTTGCGCGTGATGCTTTGTTGTCTTGGAACATGGACTTGAGACGAGACCAAGCGCCCTGTGCCGTGTCATCCTTGAGAAGAATAGCAAGGAGGAGGTTGTTGGATATGGTTCCATAAATCCATTGAAGAACCGCAGCATCAAGACGCTTCCACAAAGATGAGTCGGCCGCCTTCGATTTCTCATAGGCGGCTGCCTCCTTGGGATCCGTAGGAGGGATGATGTGTTCATACACATCATGAACCCGAACAAGAACTTTAAACAAAGCAGCCCAAGAATGGTACATCCAGGTTTCGATGTCTAATTCGACAGGGACGAGAGATTTTACGTTGGATATCGTCAAGGCGGGCTGTGTGTTTGGTTGTTGGGGAAGGTGAAGCCAAGATCGAAAATTTTAAACTGATACCATGAAAGAAGATAATTGCTTGCTTGTTTCATTGATTTTCCAAACATATATACAGCAAGGGCAAGCCGTTAGCATTGCCGTGATACTGGGGAAGGTAATCTTCCAAGCCATGATTCTAGGCTAGATACTAGGAGCTAATTATAGGATAATTACAAAATATAACTACTTTACAAAATTGAATATATATCCATATATTCTAACAATTAGCTAATTTTATTAATAAAATGCAATCACAATCTTTTGAAATTCAAAACTCCTATTTTTACTCGTCAAAGACTCCAAATTTTACTCGTCAAAGAACCTTCTTTATATATTTCGAAAAAAGAAAAAAAAATACAATTCAAATTTATCTAGTAAAACAAATGGATTGAAGAATCAAATTAATGATGAAAGTGTATCAATTAGAAACTCCAATTTGGTCTGAAAATTAGAGTACTTGTTGCTGTAACTCTCCTTGAACTGGTGCCCGAGCTTTGAGCAAGTCAATTTCAGCTTGTACTTTAGCCAATTGACATTGTACATGGTAGATTTCTTCATGTAAAAAAGTAATGATTCCAACACAACCATAAACTGGATCCTTAAATCTGCAATATGCCTCAAAGTACAATGAGTCTGCTACATCTGCTCGTTGATGCTCTTGTACTTGCTGAAATTTTTGTCATATAATTTACATATTTAAAAACTATATCAGTAGATTATAGTTAAGCCACTACTTTTAATTTGCAATTAAATTTTTTTTTTAAAAAGTATGAAAGTAGTACTCCAACTTTCTAAAGATGAATAAATAAGTTAAAGAGTAATTCTTTTTATAGTTCTTAATTCGTTGTTACTTATCATTTGAAGGAGCTAGGGATAAAGAGTTTTTTTTTTTTTTTTTTTAAAAGGTAACCAGATAAAATGATTGTTGGAATATATATAGTTTTACACAGAGATGATGAGCGATTGAATGAGATTTAAATATACAAAATAATTTCTCGTGTGTACAAATATATTTAGACATATTTGAAGCAAGAAAATAAACTAGATTCTTGTAGGAGTAATGTCAAGCAAAATTGCTATATCGTCAATTCAATTAAAGGAGAGAAATGAGTTTGGATATAATGCTGATTACCTGGAGCATCTTTCCAACATTGCTAGCACCATAGATTCTATGAACATAAGAAAATCTTTGAGGATTATTTGGAGGAAAATATGGCAAAAATATACAATTCGAAGGGCATTTTCTTCTTAATTGCTTGCAAACTGCACAACGTGAGGAAGTCATTTTCTTTTCAAAGATTTTTTTATATTGGAAAGAGAGAAAATTTGCCACCACAAAATACAAAGATTTTATGAATCTTTTGTTTTTGAAGAAGAAAATCTAAGCAGAGATCCTAGATGCCTTATACTTCAATTAAGATTCAAGATAGTGTATTTAAATTAAAGAAAATACTATTAACGGCTATGCTTCTTTTTGAAAATTTGGTATTGTAAGGAAGGTTACCAGTACTTCAAATCAGCCATTCAGTGATTGAGCTAATATTGGAAACAATGAAATTTACAATCTCCTAACTAATTTTCTGCTTTTTTCTCTCTTCTTGTAAAGAATTTGTTTTAATAAAGTTCAAAGGAACATAATATCTCAATTCGATGAATATGGTAAATGAATTAATCACCATTAAGAGTCGATTGGATTCAATATTTTTTCTTTGTAAAGAGATCCTAATTGTCAAGCAAAGTTATCTCAACTCTAGGAAATACTTATATAAAATGAATTGAAAAAAAAAAGAAATACAAAAAGAAATGGCAATGGGAGCAACACTATTTCGGAAACCCAAGGACTCAATCGTATGGATATGTAAAATACAGGATTTCCAATCCTAGCAGGAAAGGGAGGGAAACGGATACTCAATTTAAAGTGAGTAAACAGAATTCCATACTCGATCTCATAGATACATACAGAATTCTGCGGAAAGCCGTATTCGATGAAAGTCGTATGTACGGCTTGGAAGGAGATCTTTCATATCTTTCGAGATCCACCCTACAATAGGGGGTAAAAAAGCCAAAATAAGTGATTTTAGCCCTTATAAAAAGAAAACTGATTCTTGAACCCCTTTCACGCTCATGTCACGTCGAGATACTGCAGAAAAAAAAAACAGCAAAATTCGATCCAATTTATCGTAATCGATTAGTTAACATGTTGGTTAACCGTATTCTGAAACACGGAAACAAATCTTTTACTTGATCTCCAACTTTAATTAATACGTGTTCCATTGTTCTTGCAATCAATTTTGACTCCTTGGATTAAATTTTCTCTATGAGTTTTTGTAATTATAAAATCAATAACATAGAAGCGCTGTAACTAATGGTTATCGAGTACATAAATAATTCAGAGTGTATACATTGTTGGGTGTGGCGGAACCATATTAGTCCAAGGGTGGTCAATTAAATCTTTTTTGCCAGTAAATTATATTGTACATGTGTACATATTAATTGTTGAATCTATTAATACAAGAAAAATATACTTTATTCCCTGGGTCTAGTTCATAATTATAACATTTTAGTATTTTTGAATTTTCTTGTGTGAAATTCTACGTAGGCAGCTCCGCCTCTCGTACGTAGTCAGCGTCGAAAAGGAATTGGAATAAGTATAATAAGAAAACTAGGACTTTTTCTAGAAATGGAAATTAACGTCAGAAAATATGCATGCATCATAAATACATTAAATTTCTACATTAGTGGTTCAATATTCCCATTCTAACATTAACATCCACCATTTTTTCCACATCATAGCTAGCTATTAATAATCCAACTTTCTTAGGTCCATAATCAAGTCTCTCAATCTTGACCAGAATTAAAATCTAATTAAGCTGGTTTAATATTGCATTTATTTTGACATTAATGAACCAACGACCCCAGCAATAAGAGTAGTAGGATCTCCAAGAACTGCAGATATAATAAACTGCAGAGCTAAACCAGCCATCTCACAACATTTCTGAACTTTGCCTTTGCTTTTTCGATGATGAGTTTGAAGTGTTCCTTTCAGACTTGGGATCCTATTCTCCAGTTTTCTACAATTATTACTACTATTATTATAAGTATTATTATTATTGGCACGACCAAAGTAGATCTCATGCCAACTATCCACAAGCATCTCTTTGACACATGCTACGTGCAAATTGTATTTCTTGCATGTTGATCTATAACTCCAGCTTCTTCCTTTCCTCCCGCACCTGTGGCATGACGCACTTACCTGCGTAGACGAATTCAATTTAAAGTTAGTGGAGTCAGAATGAGTATGATCAGATTAATTTTTTTTATGAATATATCGGCATAGTTCGAGTTGAAAGCAACAAGTTAGCTGGACTTACAAAACTAGCTTTAGATCCGCATTTACTTAATTATTCTGAACATATATATGTTTATTTAAGCTATATTTCCTTGAGTTGACAATATGGACTTTAAAATAGGACAGAACAAGGTAACTGGAAAACTAGATTTCAAATACTTGAATGTAGAATTACTTTACCAAACAAGAAAAAAAGATGCAATTTGACTTCAATTTTTAACCCCGAATTCTCCAACTTTACCCTCTGAACCTTCAAATTGTTAGACTCAACTATTTTAGTTTATTCAACAATGAAACTATTTGATTGAGACGTCGATGTTAATTAGGTAGATGCGGGAGTTATAGCCTGTTTGGCCAAGCTGAAGAAATCAGCTTATTTTGATAAGTATTTTTCTCAAAAGTGCTTTTGAAAAACATACTTCTGGAGAGAAGCAGTTTGTGTTTGGCTAATCACTCTAAAATTTGGCCAAGCTTTTCAGAAAGTGCTTTTTAAATATCAAATTACGGATAAGGACATGAATAGATTTACTTTATAGTTAATATTATAAGTAAATAAATAATCTTAAAAATTTGTTATTACATGCAATAGTTAAAACTTTTCATTTTATTTAAGTAAACTATGAAAATAAAATTTAAAGGTGCTTAATTCTTTTAATATAAGTTAAATATATTAAAAATCATTCAAAAAATAAGCATTCACCCCTAAAGTCACTATATATTAGAAAGTTATCCTAACAATAATAAGAAATATTTATACATTAATATCCTAAATATTAGGTATAACTATTATTTTGGTATATACTATATTTTATTAAAAGTATTTTTGGTAAGAAGAAAAGTCAAAATTGCTTCTGCTTCTGCTATTGGAAAGAAGCTACTTTTTTCTGTTTCTCAGAAACTGCTTTTGCTTCCTCCCAAAAGCATTTTTTTCACCAAAAAAGCTTGGCCAAACACCTCGAGTTAGGACAAAAAGTGGCTTTGAAAAAAAAAAAAGAAGCACTTTTGCCCTTTTGAGAAGCTTGGCCAAACAGGCTATTAGTTTCTCAAATGCTCAACTAGGTAACCGCTTTTTTTTTTTTTTGGTGCACGCGCGCAAAAGTTACTAAATTAGATTTTGTCACTTAAAATTACTGAACTTATGGGTGGTTGCTCAAGAAAAATAAACCTGGTAAAATATCTACCCAAACACTAATAAAGTATCATTTTGTCATTTAGATGAGTAAACATGAAACTTGATAAAAATTTTGTGTATTAGTTCGATTAAAGTTTTAAAATTAATAAAATTGATTCTGAATAAGGGAAATGTGTCAAAATTGAGCCGAAAAATCTATCATGAAAAATTAATTATTAATCTGTCGACTAACAGCTCCATACCTTTCTATACAAGTAAAGCTTTACTTCTCCATCATCAAGAACCATAGGAAGCTTTGCACAACATGGATGAAGATCAAATCCACAAGACTTACAATGGTATAAAAATCCAGTTATATCCTTCTCACAAGCGTTGCAATAGCGCGGCACGTTTCCCGGAGGACGAGAGAGGAACTGAAAAGAGCATTTTTTGTAAAAAGGATGAGTAATTGAAGCACAAGGAATTGCACAATGCATATGGAGATCATAGTCACAAGTTGTGCATTTGTAACGAGACCCTATGCCTACTTCCTTACAACCATCACATTTGAATGGAAATTCTGAGTATTCAAATCTTAGCTTGTGTTGAGGGTGGCTAAAATGATATATCTCATTGTACTTCATTTTTTTAAATAAAGTTTTTGGATATATGACAGCACAAGAAAGGAATTCAAATATATAAAGATGATTCTTGGACTGTTGTTTTAACTATGTATTGGATTTAAGAGTGGCTTGTACTTGAAGCAAGGAGCAAGAGGGATGTATGCTGATGGTGATAGTTGCAAAATAATGATTCCATCGAAGAATTTTTAAACATCATCAAGAATGAAAGAAGAGAGCATAAGGTATATTAGTTCCATACTCCACCACAGAAAAAGGAATTTTTGCTTTTAAATGATTAGTCATCAAGCTAATACTTTGTTTTTTTTTTCTTATTCTTCTTTTTTTATTATATGATAATCGTAGTATCCTGGCCAGTTTGCGGATATCTCAATTAATTCTAGGAAATACTTGTTTGCTATCTCCCACTGGTACATGTACCGAGTAGCTCTATCCATTAAAGCTTTGACAAATAAGATGAAATCACTTAGTATTTTTGCCACCGGCAGAATTTAAACCTAAGATTTTATGGTTCTGAACCCACTTTATTGACCTCTTATTCACACTCTTAAGTGCTTTTTCCCTTATTCTTTAGCCTGGGAAATTCAAATGATAAAAATCTATATGTGATGTAGATTCTTGGGTATAGTGTAATCAACTTATCCCTTAACCCCCAAAAAGTGGGATGATGGAGAACCTTGGTTGCAAGCAAGGTTTTCGATAATGGGACCTCTAGAAAGTCATAAATTCTTACAAATTAATATCAATTTATTATCAAGAAAATGAGACTATCGTACTTCCTTTAAGAGAAATGACTAATGAGAATTACAATACAAAATTAATCGTGTCTTAAGTCTTTACATATATAATTAGAAGAAATGAGGGGTACAATAAAATATCTAGTAAACATTTAAGGAATTTCTAAAAGAATAAGAATATGGCACCTTGAAAGTGGATTTTTGTCATGGCTAAGAAATCTTGTTAGAAGATTTCCAAAGCGACATGTCAGAATCGTTAAATAAAGAAATAATCTCTCGAATGCAAGAACGTTAGGGAGAAATTGGTATAGTTGGAATAATGATAAAGTCTGACGCAAAATAATGCGTAAAAAGTTTAAAAAATGCTGGTCAAATCCTAAACCAAAAGAGTCTTACAATACTTTAAAAAATACGAGGAAAACAATCGCAAAAATTAAGCAGAGTCCTAAATGTGGTCAAAAAAATAGTGGAAATTATATTGGTTCGACAGCATTTAGGGTTCTTCGAACAATGTAATATTTAACCTCCAAACAATTAACGAATTCGATAGAATCCAATATTTTGGAGTCAAACTAACTCCATATATTTGTACATAAGAATTCTAAACAAAGATATATAATTGCAGTTTAGAGTCGCTCATACTCACTCTTCAACTACAGAGGATATAACAGCGCAATTGGGATATACAAAAAAGGAATAACATCTGGTTCTATTTAATTGGTATAACGAAGGAACAAATTCTTTGGTCTTATTCTTCGTAATCCTGATAATTATTTTTGCTAAAAGATTTATCTTTTTTCCAGTAGACTAAGTAATACTAGCATAGAATGGGGCACAGAGAAAAGAGAAATCATTCTTGTTTGTGGGTTGGGTATTGCTTATCTTTGAAAATGAGTCCAAAGTTATTAAGCTTACACGGAATATTAACTTAAACCCTTTGCTTTTCTTCTTCAAGATGCTAAATTACAGTACCCAAAAGCATCACCATTTCTTTAAGCAACTTCTCTTCCAACTCAACCTTTGATGAGTTAGCATTTTGTATTTTCCTTTGAAAAGAAAAAGAACAAACTCAAAACAAATTAATTATCACCGAGGAGTGTGATTGGATGGACAAATTCACCCCTAAACAGAGGTCTTGTGTTCGAACTTTGAAAATAAATAAAAAAGCTTTCGGTAGAAAACAAATCTTAAGCGACATAAAATCTGAATTAATCGAATTAGTGAGTTTTGAATATCAAATGGTTATATCAAAGGAAAAATGGTCTTGCCCTTATGGTCAAGACTACTAGATGTTGGAAAATTTTAGGCATCGGTTTGGAATTTGTGTCTTGTAATGTCAAGATAGTTCTTTCCCTTTGTTCAATTTTGCTTTCCTTTTGTCCACTTCTTTTTTCTTTTTTACTTTGTTTCCTCTTTGTTCTTTTTAGTACAAAGAGACATCTGGAATATTTGAGTGTGAGTAATTTTGATAGTTGTACTTGCAAGAATAAAAGCCAAATGCATCTAATTCCATTGTCCTGCTTTGTTGATGAGGCACCTGAACAGAGTGCTTCTCTTTTTGGTTTGTTCCCTTTTCCTACAACCTGTAGCCTATAGGACTTAGCTTTTCTACAGCCTAATTATCTTTGTTCGTTTAGTTAAATTCATGAGCATGTATCATGTTTGCCAACAATTTAATGGACCAACTTTCTGGACTTGTCCGGAATTTCAATTCTCCTATCCTTTTGTACTTGATTATTGAGCAATTCATGCAAAATATCCATTGAGCGTAAATTAATTACTTTTTTTTACCCATTTGAAAACTGATTACAATATATACTTATTCAATTAAAATTAATTATTCAACTTACCTACCCATCCCACTTTTCTTATCCATTTGGCTTAACTTAACTTGATTTGGATTGAATTGACTCGGTTTGACTTGACTTGATCTGGTTTAACGTGAATTGGCTTGGCTGGATTTTAGTAGCTTAGTTTGTTGTTTGGTAGGAAGGGCTTGGCATTAAAAAAAATGGGTAGAGAAAAACTTTGAGTAGGGAGGGTAAATAGTTTGCCGTGAATGAGTATTTGCAAAAAACCCCTTGATTATTCATGGAATTCATACAGGTTGGAGAGCTATCCAATATATTGGGCCTGCCTTTCCTTCGAGGAACCATTGCTAATGGCCAACATGTTGATGAAGCAGATTTAGAAGAGTGAGAGCCCAATTATTTAATTCACAGGGTGATTGACAGGAATGGACTCTTAAGGGGCTGGTCTTAGCCGAGTGTCCCAAAAATTAACAGTATTTAAAAAATGGCCTTAAAAATTCATACGCAGTTATTGCTCTCACGTATTTTTTTACCGGATTGGTAGAGTTATCTACAATGTAGGAGATTTTTCTACCGGATTGGTGGAGTTTATGCTATATTTAATTTACATATCTGTTAAGTTGTTTATCGATGTCTATCCGACTGACATAATTCTTTTGTGTTATTTTAACAAAATATTCTTCGAATTTGCAACTTCAATTTCGATCAAATCACCCCAAATCTGCTCCAAATGATCTCAAATTTGAAACAAATCTTCCAAATACCAATACAAACAATCTTCAGTCACTAATTTAGTCAAATAACACCAAATCAAAAAAAATTCATTTTGTCTACTTCAGCACTTTCTAAGGTCCAACAGTGGAGTTTTAAGCATTTTACAATAAATCACTAAATCGTTGTTTGAACTAAAAATTTAAACATAAATTATCAGCATACAAACGGTTTTACTAGTAATTAATCTTCTACTTTCTATCACCAAATAAGAATTTTAAGCTTTAAATATTAAAGAACTATGATGTTCAAGTAAAAAAAGAGATAGTTTGCTAAGACCATTGACGAGGACATTCCGCCAAGACCAGTCTCGTTGGGAACTTGTCGTGCAATTTTTTGCAATTCAGCCACTTTGTAACAAATTTTGAAACAATGTCGTTATTTCACTCTCTGATCTTCTCTTTTTCCAAATGGCATGAATCATGATGTGGTTTTATTTCCACGAAATATTTTTAGAACACGCTTCGTCTCTCTACCTCCACAAGGTAGTGATAAGGTGTGTATACACTATCCTTTCAAGACCCTACTAGGAGGAATACGCTACGTATGTGTTTAGAATACGCTTCGGAAGCTGGAGCCGAAATTGTTCGATGAAATGACTGAGAGAAGGTAGGCACTTCGTACCAATGCATGTTTTTGGGAACTTGACCTTTCTGAAGCCGGATAAATGAAGAGAATAGCCAGCAGTAAGCTAATGGCTCGCGTAAAGACAGTCTAATTATAATAAATATTGAATTCAGTGCAGCATGTCCACCTGTATATAATGAGCTGAATGGATACATGATTCATATAATCTGTGGGGTACATCAGAAGAAAAAGGAGTAGATTGACCACTCTAATTTAGCTTATTTCCTGAAGGTTCTCTGTTACACATATATCATCTCTGACTAACAAGTTATTCTATTGTTCTATAACATAAATAGCTTCCCCACATTTGAATCCTATTTATATGCAACTACAACATTGGCTTGTTGAAAATGGTGTTTCCAATTTCCTGCTATGTTGCACGGATACTTCATATACAGTGACATAGTGTCTAACGGATGTGATAAGAGTGTGGATGCTTCATATGGATTCTTCAAAATACACAAAAAACTAGCAAAGAAAAATTGGCATACCTGTATCAGATCCCTCTGTGCAGCCGTACGTAGGTTTCCTGAAGCTACGGCGTGGAAATAGCGGAAAACTGATCATCTTGACAGAGAAGGAAGCAACCAAAGATTGGAAAGAGATGAGGCCGTGGAGAGAAACCATGACAAGAAGGCCAATGCAGCAGATATCTGATATCTACTGCATAATCCGGCAGGACAGAATGTTACATCTGCCCTTTGAAAAAGATCCACTATTCCAGCAATTGAGCTAGCTGCTGCTAGAGTGAGGAATGATAATGCCTGTACAGTGTTTCTTTTTGAGTCAGAATTATTGAAATGTGGGAAAAGGTCCAAATTTACCCCATTTACTATACGAAATATCCTGATTGTCTTTCGTTATACTTGGGCTCCTTCACACTCTAGCTGTTAGGAAATCGTCTCGCATTTGCACTTAATGACTGGAGTTAATGTGTCATAATACATTCAAGAAAAAGGTCTAGATTTACCCTTCTACTTTTTACTATAGTTAAATTAACCTCCATATGGTCCACGCTGAAGCTTCTTTTGTGGTCAAGACTCGAGTAAATACAAGACGATTTGCTAACAGCAATTCTATCAACTGGCTCAAAGTATAACAGATGATAAAATCAAAATAAAAAGGCTCTCACTTGTTTGTTGTAGACTTCAGAGAAGAGAAAAGAGGCATTCGCCAGCGTAGGAAGGCCAACCGAGCGAAATTCTTTCGTATAGTAGAGAGGTATTTTTGACCCTTTAACTTTAAATCTGTAGCCTCTCACAGGTTCAAGAGCAAGACTTACCCAATCTCCTAAAACAATGAAGAGTAGGATCCCTGGCTGACGAATGGGGCAATGGATCAAGACAGAGTATACGTCAATCAATGCCAAAGTGATGCTCCAGGGGATTACCAAACCCATGATTGTTACTAAGAAGCTGCCATCAGAAAGAAAATATATCAAGTAATCAACAAGTAGAGGATCAGAATATAATGGCAGGCAATTTGAGATTAATTAGGATTAAAATATATTCTCATGAAATCAAGTGATCACTGATATGGCTGCTCTGATGAATTTTATTGAATTCTTTTCTTTGCCATTTCAACCTATCACAGGTCATACAATAAATGCTTACTCAATTTATGCAATTCTTTGATATCCGTTATCTCTACTATTGCTTAGTCTGCATGTACGCTTAATCAACAGGCATACATGGAGACGATATAAATAGACACAAATCCAGGATCTAAAGTTAATTAGTTCAGAATTAATGTGATTTTATTATATGTACACATTCTAATTTTTTTTTTTTTGCATGTATCTAGATAGTTCAAGCTAAAACCAAGCAGTTAAGCTGAATCACAAAATTGACCCTAAATCCGCCTGGGCTTATGCGGAGATTATCCAGTGTGACAATAGAATATGCAGAGACAAAGAGTGCGTGTACACAGTACATCGCAAGAGAAATTACCAAAAGGCAGTATAGTTGTGGAACTCAACTCCTAAAGACATGAACAAAAGAGAAGCAGCGGAGAAGATGGTCTGCCCTAATCTCAAAGCAAAGCTCGCGCTTGTTCCCACAGCTCCTGGTACTTCATCATCCATGGCCATTCGCCGTTAGAACTTAGAACTACAATATGATCTATGTTCACTGCGACTTGTAATTGATGAAGACGATTACAATGAAGACTACTGTAAGTACTTTCTCTTTTGCCCAAGTTCATCATGATCTTCAGGTGTGATTCCAAATCTTTGTCTCCCCAAGATTTTCATGGACAGCAGATATGAGAACTTCAAGCTATTTACTTGATTATAAGCATGAAATTTTCAAGAATCTTTGGCAATGGATACTTGTTTTTTGTCTTCTTGTTGTAGTAATGGTGTACTTATTTTCTTGTGGCAAAAAAACAGGGCATGTTAAATTTGTTAAACGAGTTCTGAAGTAGGGAATTTATGCATGATGTTGCAAATGCTTTTCAACGTAGGATGTCTAGAAAGCTTTCAAAAACTGTACAAAGGATTTGACAAGTGGAATTGCATATTACCTATCTTTTTTGCTTTTTAGCTTTTTGAAGAGACGGCCATGAATTATTTGGAGTTGTTTTAAGTCTGCGTTTAAGCAGCACCCAACATGAACCGCACACAAGATTAGTGGCAAACCCAAATGCGAATCAAGAATAGTGTTTGAAAATTTAAATAAAAGGCAAACGCAAAGGAGACGAACTTGAACCCTTCATTTTTAACATGACACGAGACCCTTTCACGTGGTTGGTGCAATATATTCTAAGCAGTAGAACAAAAGGTACAAAAACCTAACTGAAAAGACACTTGGTTTTGAGAATAAAAGTAGGATGAGTTGGTCAATTTGATCCAAATAGTTTACGCTTGGGTTCATATTTTTCTTTGTTAGTGGAGTATCTTTGCCTCTTTGGCTTTATATCGGTTCAGTACGATAACTTTTTAAATATAAATCCGATACAGATTCTGATTTATAAAGATATATTTCATAACTAATTCGAAACTATTACTACATGCTACAATTTTTTTTTAATTTTGAAAATGCTGACATCATATATTTAAAAATCTTAATCAAATTTTCCATCCGACTAATTTAAATTCTATACAAACATTTGCATATGCTGCAAATTCAGGACTAATTATCATCTTCTGATTAATTAGTGCAAACCTGAAATTTCCATACACATCGCCTGAAATTAAAAGAGACATCTATCTTTCCCATTTTATTCTTCTCCATATAGCCTCTCTATCTCACACAAGGTAGGGATAAGATTCACGTACACCCCGCCATCCTAAGACCCTACTTGTGAGATCACACTAGTATGTTGTTATTGTTGTATACAAGAAAATTGTGTGGTCTCTAATATGAAGAACGCACAGCATATTCAAGCATTTAGAACCATATAAGCGAATGTACTCTGCATGATATGCATTTGAATGATCAAGCACATTAGACTATAAACAAACAGAAAACCAGAAAAATGATAAACGTATCACTAAAACTGACAAGGGCAAACCGGTTCCCTGCAAGCTTTTATCTCAAACAACTAAGTTACCATTATCCAGTTACATGTCAACAAATTTCAGAATAGGGGCATATGGTAATGAAAGGACCAGAAAGAAATAGGGCAACCGAAGAGGGGTGACGTTGACAGGTGCATACAAAATATTTGCTCCTCCTTCTGAACATTCATTCCTCGAGAGAAGCTGCAGAAGGAAAAGGAAAAGAATGTATTCGTGAGTTTATAACAGCACTTGATTTAAGCACACAGTACAATATGTAGTTCGAAAAATCAACAAAGAAACAACTTAGTGTCAACTGTCAATGGCGCCAAAGAATGTGCATAATCTAATTGTATCAATAGAACATCGCAGAACTACTTCCAATAACGACCATTTGCAGTCACTTTACAACATGAACCTTAAGCTAGTACTTATAATCCTACAACAGCGCACGGCAATTAATGCTTAATTGCAGTCCAGCGTAACATGAAACTTTAGCTTATACTTGAAATTCTATACTACTAGTCTACTACATAGGGATCAGATTTAAGAATGTTGATTTGTGTGAAATCATTTCATCCAAAGGATTAAACTATTAACGAATGGGACAATTTTCCTTGAAGACTGGATCATCTTTTATAAATCTTTTCTAAGGATGGGTGGCAAGGCTCAAAGTTCAAACTTTTGCTGGCTCTAGTACCATATGAATTGAGTAAACCAACTCATCTCAAATTGATTATTTTGATAGATGTCCCCTTGCTTGCTTGCGAAAGGACGCTTGTAATAAAAACTGTTAGAATATTCATTCTTAACAATCAATTCATTCTTCAGCTGCTAACCAAACCAAAAAAAGCCAAACCAACTGGCTTCAAGTGGTCTACAGTGCCCAAAAAAAAAAAAAAAAAAAGTCGCACCAAATAACGACTTATGTTACAAACTGTAACTCTGATTGCTACAGGTTGCAGTAGCTTAATAATCAGTTATACATATATAAACATTAGTGAATTAGGTGAAAGTGCGAAAAGACCCTCCATAAACAAAAGCCAACATTTTTTTTATAAGGTAAAAGATTTGGTAAACAAAAGCCTACCTAGCAATTCCAAGTGCTGCGCCTTAAACCACTCATCTCTCCTACATATGATTATGACCCAAAAACCAAGTGAATAGCAAGGCAGTGCATATTACTCCCATATTTTTGGTGAGTGAATTTATAAATTTTTGGTAATAGTAAATTAGGATGGTTATAGCACTTATTGATGATGCTTGTTTAGGGTACATAGTATGAGCAAAAGGATACATAACCAAGCAAGGCATTTAAAGTGAAGATAAGAGCCAAAGATTGAAGTATCTAAGTGAGCCACGAGCTGAGCTAGCACTCAAGCAGCGCCAATTAGTCACATGGTAGCGACAATTTCGGGAATCCTTGTTAGTCTAGGACTCTTTCCCCTCCTACAATAAATAGTTGTAATATTCCCCTAACATGGTAGAGAATGTTGAGAGCATTCTTGGAGAAGTACGCACTTGTGACTGATTTCCATTATCTAGAGTTATGGGACTTATGCGAACCTGGGCATGAATGTTATGAACCATATTATGTTTGAATTAACTGATTTTCGCCAACCAAGGGTTATTTGTTTATTTATGTTCTTAATTATTCGATAGGCAACTAACTATTGAATACTATCTACAAACCCTAGATTGAACTTGGAAAAGGTAATCTAGTGTTGATTTGGAATAAACTACACAAGTCTACTAACTTTGGCGTCAAAGAACTAATTCGTGGATGATAGGCATATATCTATTTGGCTTGCATAACCTTAACTTGTAATTTGCAATGCATTCTTATTAATCCTAGTATCATAGGCCTATAGATAGTAGGTTAATTTGCATAGGTGAATAAGAAATTGGAAGATCCTTATGAATAATAGATGGCCGTGGACCGTGGTCAATAGCCCTACTGAAGTCAACTTAATCAGATCGTAAGAGGGTCAATAAGAGGACTGTGAAGGAGAACCATAGCTCAACTCAGCCCATAACATCAGTTCCACTAATGAAAACGAACAGAGCCAAAATACATATGCAGATGCTATCAATAAATTAATTAACTATGCCTCTTATTCCCAACAAGATGAGTCGATTACATGAACACTCCGTACCCATTCAATAAATTAGAGCATCCATCACAATTTCACTATTTTCATCCTACCACATCCTTTATCCGTTCTTGGAACTATTTAAGGTTCTCTCACATACAATTAAATAATAATAGTATATAACTAAACCAAGTAAAATTCCCATTATCAGGAGAAAATTTATAAGTATACATTCAACTAATAACCACAATTAAGTTGAAAATCGCATAATCATAAGGAAAATTGTATCTTATAAGAAAGAGGAGCAAAGAGAACAGGAACCTAGAGTTCGAGCATGAGTTCTTCTTTCGAATCGGAGAAATAGTGGAGAATGTATGGGGTGACCCGAATCACGGCGACCCAAGTACCAAACAAGGCCACGTGTGTCTTCAGCTGCTTCAAAGCAGCTGCTTTGTCAGGTTTACGCATGAACAATCCTGGAAACATTGTTGCTTTTTGTTTTGGTTGCTCTGAGAATTGAGATTGAACGATCTAAACCCTAGCTTCCAACTGAAAAGGGAGTATCGGTGAGGTTTTAGACTTGTGTATTTAGTGATGGTCCCTCAGGGCCTCAGGCCCAATTTATTTAAGGGATTATATAAGGGGGATGTTTGGGCCGGGTCTAATGCGCTTGGGGAAGTGCATGATTAACCACTAATTAGAGATGTCTTTACTCTTTAGCCACTGTTAAAAATATATTTACTCTTTAGTCAGTGCTTAATAAATTTTACCTGCCCGGACGAAAATACCCTTGTGTTAGACATGGGTGCTATGTAAATATTAAGGACATGGTGTCCTTAACTTCATGAATGTTATGTAAATATTAAGGACAAAGTGTCTTGTATTTGCACCTTCTGTTATTAAACTTTAGGACATCATGTCATTAACCTCATATGTGCAGTGTAAATGTTAAGGACACGGCGTCCTTAACTTCATGTGTGCAGTGTAAATGTTAAGGACACCATGTTCTTAATATTTACACAACAGTCACGAAGAAAGGGTAACAACGTCTTTTCGTATTAATTTTAATAGAGTAGTGGCTATTTTTGCTCAGCACTAAAAATACTAGATAAACTAAATATCATATTAAAAAGTAGCTATCCCACGCCATTTCTACCCACTTTATTAGGGATGAAGTACAGAAATGGCCATTTTTAGGACTGTTATTTAGGATTTAGCCATTACTTAATTTGTCCTGAAAATTTGAATTAAAAATCTTAACTTCAGGACTTTTGTCCGGAAAAATTAAACAAGAAAACTGAAATTCAGGACACACTGCCTAATATCTAGCAGCTCTCTAGAATGGCTATCCGGTGTTATTTCTACCTTAGACAACCCATTAAGATTTGTAATTCTTGCAAATTGCAAATATAACAAGGATTTTTTCATTCCTATACACTATTTGAAACTTTATTACCAAAAATGTCCACGTTTAGTTATTTATCCGACCTAAACAAGTTTTATCTACAAAATATATACATTTGTTTAAACTAAAATCCTTTCTACGTTAGTCTTCCTTATTTAGACGCAGGATTTTGAGATCGCGTATATTTCTTAGAGATTTTACTGACGCAATCATCACACCTTAATCAAGCCAATATATTTGTAGAATTCTGCTATTACTCCGATTTTCTCTGATTATCATCGCACCATAATCAAGTTCTATTCTCTGGTTTGCTCTGTTTCCTTTGGTTTTCCATAAATGAAGGGTTTGAACAAACAGTTAGCTACAATTGTATTGAATTTCGCGACATAATGTCAAAAGTACCGATCATGCTTCAGCTAAATGGTCACTGGGATAGCGTTGGGAGATACAAAGATTTTAATGTTGATGGAATTGTAGTCAATGAAGATTCAAATTATAGTCAAGTGAATTCTGCAATTGCAGAGCATCTAATGATCGATACCTCGGCAAAAATTATTGAAATCAAATACACTATCAACAAACGTTGTCCTCCAATGGAAATTCGGAACGATATGGGAGCTCGAGTATATATGGAGACGAAAAAGGAAAACAAAAACTTAGGAATGTATCCGATGTATATAACAGTCCGTTATTTCGATTTGGAATGCAGTATCTCTAATTCGAGCACAATTGCAGGTTTGCTCTATTTTTTCAGTGCTGAAGTTTTGTCAATTTCACGTGTTCTATAATTTTACTACAATTTATCTACAATAATGCTACATAATAAATGTAGTTCAACTGTTATGTCTTTTCATGTATTCTGTCAAATACTAAACACATAAATATACAGAGATCTGAATTTGTAGATACTTTTAATTGAGTGCAGGTTCATCTGATTATCGTATGTCTAACGTGGTATCATTGTCAAGCAATTATAACACAATTGGAAAAATATTAGGAACAGTGAAGTTGATTGATAGGCCAACATCTACGGCAATTGTGGAATATGAAAGTATCATCATAACAGAACATATGCCAAATGTAATTGAAGTTGGCCAAGTTTACCAAGACAAGCAAAAAATTGTCAGTGCAATGAAGCACTATTCTGTAATGAATAAGTTTCAATTTAAGGGTGAAAAGGTCTAGTGCAAAAAGGTATGAATATTTTATTTGTCAAATTCATATTGTGGATAGGTTGTAGTTTCTTTTGTATATAAATTGTTTAAAATAAGTTTTTGTGCATAAAAAGCCTCGTATTTTGTAGCTACAATTTTCATAATATTTTTTGAATTATTTTTATTCTGTAGCTACTGCCTCATATGTGTTGGTGATAATTGTACGCGGCACTTCAAGTCCACCGGCATAAATGAACTAGCATTATTCAAGGTTCAAAAATTTAATAGCTTGCACACATGCTTTTTGATGGACAACACATACATACAACACAAACCAACTACCATGGTAGATGGCAGCATGGTGATACCAAAATATGCATATCCTAAGATAATATACACACCAAAAGAAATACAAACTGACATGTTGTCAGATCATGGTGTGAACTTAACATACATGCAAGCTTAGAGAGCAAAGGAAAGGCTTTAAAATTTTTAAGAGCTCATCCTGCTTATTCCTACAGCTGATTGCCGAGTTATTTGTATATTATGGAGAAGACTTATCTGGGGTCGGTAGTGAAATTGCAGAAGACTGAAGATGACTGTTTCTCGTATGCATTTGTTGCACTTAGTACGTCCATCAAGGGTTGAGAGCATTGTAGGCCAGTTGTACTAGTTGATGGCACCTTCTTGAAGTCGGCATATAGGGGAATTATGCTAACAGCTAACACAATGGATGCAACAACTAATGTAAATAAATTGTAAAAATATTGTTATAAAGTTATTTTTGAGACTGTATTTTTCATATTCTTAAGTTTTATTATAGAAATTGAATTTCTTTTGCCGCCTGTATGATAGGTAGCATATTACCACTAGCATACGCCGTTGTTGATTCAAAAAATGATGCATATTGGAGGTGGTTTTTTGAGCAATTCAAACATGCATATGGAGAAAAACCAAATATGTGTTGTTTCGGACCGGAATGAGTGTATCTTGAAGGCAACATCTATTGTTTATATCGGCATACCACATTATGCTTGCATATGGCATATTTGGACAAACGTAAGGTCAAAGTTCATGAAGGGTCATCTAAAGTTAAGCGAATTGTACTTTGACATGGCATGATCATACACACTTGATGAATTTAATGAAATAATGTCAAAGATTGAAGAGATCGACACACGTGTTAAAGCATGCCTATACGATATTGGCTATCACATATTGTCTCGGGTACATGGTACAGTGAACAGAATGTGGACGATGACATCAAACATTGCAGAGTTATTGAATGCGGTAACCAAAGATACAAGAGAGTTGCCCGTAGTAGAACTATTAGAGTACATGAGGACTTTTCTTGAACGTTGGACTAATAAAAAATTATTGAATGCAAAGAGTACATTCACATACCTTGAAAAAAAATACAACAAAGAGTTGGAGGACAACGGGACATTATCATAGAAGATGAGAGTAAGCTATAGCCAATAACATTAGATCATTGATTCCATCAAACTAAATATATATTATTAATTGTAGAAAAGTTATTGTATAACTGTTGTATATTCTATGTATTAAAATTTTGGATAAAATAACAACATAAAACGCAAAACAATTGTAGCACAAATCTGCTACAAATAAATTGAAGCTGACTCCTTCCTAATAAATAATTTGTCTACATCTTTACTACAATCCAGCTACATCTAAACACTTTAACTATAAAGTTCTACTGAAAAGGGAAACTGATTCTTCTTTTCCCGGATCTGTGTTCTCTCGTTCACAGCTGGTGCCCCTTTTCTTCTTGCTAATCTTTCAGTCACCTCACTTTTACTAATTGCACCAAGCTCTTGCTTTTTCCTAGTATAATCCCAAAGGAGCGCTCCATAGCGTCGACGGTATTGATCAATATCAGAAAGGTCTTCCTTTGAAATTGATAGCTCTCTAATGCTGACATATTCTGCAAATGCCACAACGTATACACCACAGTCACTACAAAAAATAATAAGGAAAAAGTTTTATCATTCACTGTAAAATATAATTAATTAAATAGATAGAAGGAAAGCAGCACATACAGTGATCCTTCATTTTGCTGGGGTATCTCACCGACCAACCAGTAAATGTCAAGAGGGTCAGTAACACCTTTTTTAATGTATGTCTTTGTGCTCTTGTAGTTGATGTCTGGACGCTTACCATAGAAGCCGGTTTATGACAAGTAGAGGGGGACCATAATAACAAACTTGTTGACAACAGATTTAACAAGTTTGTGATTTCGTAAAGAGACCATAGAATCATAAACATATAGAACCCTATCGGTGATGTCAAATACAGCCAACAACCAATGAAATTTCTCCACAAAGTTTATTGGCATAATCATAAAATTAACTTTGTCCCATGCAACATTTGCAAGTAATCGGTACCCCAATATGTATTCTACCATGACGCCTAGGTTTGACAACAACAAGCTTCTTATCGGCAGGAGCATTAATATACCTCTCATAAATTTGTTCAATTCTAGTCTTGAACATATAGTCAGTGGTTGTAAACCGTATTTTGTTTACAGGACCATACTTTCCTCTCTTTCTCAAATAGTATAAAATAACATCAATGTGCTGCAAAAAAAAAAAAAATAGATTTGATTATTTCTCAATGTTTCATACAATTTAACTACAATTTTCAAACAAAAAAAACTACATATTTCTAAAATAATAAAATACTACAACTAATCATTAAATTCTGCCAAGGTATGTGTGTACCATGTTGTTGAGTACTTGCCCGGGATATGCCAAAGTATAAAATCGGTCTTTTTTATCAACTTTTTCCACTCCAAGATCAAACCACGGGTTCTGGTTATCTTTTAAAGTATAAGGCGCCTTCCTCCTATTTAGAGACATATCAAGTACAATTATTATGTAATTTCAGTTTGAAATCCATAAATTGTATGCACTCTATAATATGAAAAAATATATATAATCTAACCTCTTTGAAACCGTGTCGGTACCTAAATATAACCACTTATTTAATTCTTCCAACAAGTCAGGATCAACACTGTCTCCTATAACCCTAATAAATAGATGCTTGATGTTGAAAATTGTAGGAGGTCCAATAGAAGTGCTTCCCCCAGAACTGAAATAAGGGGGAAAGGGGGATCTGGCATGCTTTTCAGGAACCCTTGTTCTGTTGGAAAATGCATTCTTATTTATGTAACCTTAACTAATGACTTTGTGTCTTGTTATAGGTTTTGATAATCGACAAACCATCATGGACAAACTACTGAGATTGCTATGGACTTTGTTAGAGTACAAGTCAAGCTTTCAAGATACTAGGAGTCGATGCATGGAACAAGTCGATGAAGCAAAAAGATTGAAGACAAATGAAGTTGTCATTTAGTCTTAATGTTATTTTGAGTTTTAATGTGTTTGATTTATTTATCGTCTTTAATAACTTGGCTTAAAGTTTTAAAACGATTTCAAACACAAATTAAAATATTTTTCAAAACAATTGGTTTTCACAAAATACCAAAATAATTGATTAAAATTTGCGCTGGAAATTTTCAGGAAAGAACCATACATTGATGTTACTGTAGCAATGTCACTGTAGCAACATCACTGTAGCAATGTTACTGTAGCAAATTCCAGAGAGTTTAGGAATCGATT
>MCJB01026177.1:120926-131000 GCA_002018475.1 Nicotiana obtusifolia
TTTTTAATGAATATCAGTTAACTAAGAATCGAGTTAAACATTTTAAAGAAATAAATGACTATTATACATCTATAACAGCATTTGGCATTTGAATATATTTTAGCTGTTATAAACAAAAATTATCCAAATTTTTTTTTCTCTTTTAATATTACATATAAAGGTAAAAAATATTTAAATTCAAAATCTCGAAAGATATGAATATTTCACGAATTAAATGCAAAAGAAATCTAATACATTATTAAAAAATTTATAACTAAACGTACAAACATTTAAACTCTAAGGCACACAATTAAATCTTTCAAGATTGATGAACAACTCCACAATTGTAGCTTGTTTCGTAGATTCCAGTCTCTTACTAGCGGTATAACTCCTGAATCGATGAAGATTTGCATCCAAACTTTCAGCAAAAGGATATCCAATTGCTTTATCGTGAAGGCAATCTAAGAGCTTAACAATTGAATCTTCTATCTCAGTCCAAGTAGCAGTAGGTTGAGGTTCTTTGTCAGCACTTTCATCTGCCTCCGTAGTGTCTTCTTTGTCCACTCCAATAACTTGGGCAATAGTTTCTTCATCAGTGAAAGTCTCAATAATAGGAAGTGTTGCATCAAATTTCACATATGCGGTAGCATCCATCGTCTCATTAATGTTATCAGATGGGATTTGAGCTATAAGTGATGATACATTCCCAAGTTTTCACTATTAATATTGGGATTGTCATGTGTAGGTAGGATTCCAGTCTTTTTCCAACAATGGAGAATGGTGGAGGCCTTCACATCATTCCATGTTTATACTAGAGTGTTAATAGCATGTCGCATACTGAACTTATTGTCACAAGATAATGAATTGGTCCCATCATGCTCATATTCATCAATCAAAGGATTGATGAAGCGGCTTTTGTACTTAACTTTAAAATTTGCAGTATACCAGCATCAGCAAGTTGAAGATGCGATATCGTATTAGGTGGGAGATGATGAACCTGAATAATTCAATATTAGTACAATAGCACCATTAAAAAAATATGATCAAGGCTACAACAAATACCTCAATATGTTTTAATTGACTTTCATANTATATATATATATATATATATATATATATATATATATATATGAAAATTAACACTAGGCATACTGCCTAGTGAATTATTTTTAAAAAAAAATAGTGGTGGTGTCTTGTTAATTAAATAAAAAAAACTTCGGACGGATAACATATTGTCAAACATCTCTATAACAATATTGTTTGTTCCGAAACTTTTTAGTTTTTATAGTGAATGACTGTTATACATTTATAACAACATTTGGCATTTTAATATATTTTAGCTGTTATAAACAAAAACAATCCAAAAATCATTTTTTTCTCTTTTAATATTACATATAAAGGTAAAAAAAATATTTAAATTTAAAATCTCGAAAGATATGAATATTTCACGAATTAAATGCAAAAGAAATCTAATACATTATTAAAAAATTTATAACTAAACGTACAAACATTTAAACTCTAAGGCACACAATTAAATCTTTCAAGATTGATGGAACAACTCCACAATTGTAGCTTGTTTCGTAGATTCCAGTCTCTTACTAGCGGTATAACTCCTAAATCGACGAAGATTTGCATCCAAACTTTCAGCAAAAGGATATCCAATTGCTTTTTCGTGAAGGCAATCTAAGAGCTTAACAATTGAATCTTCTATCTCAGTCCAAGTAGTAGTAGGTTGAGGTTCTTCGTCAGCACTTTCATTTGCCTCCGTAGTGTCTTCTTTGTCCACTCCAATAACTTGGGCAATAATTTCTTCATCAGTGAAAGTCTCAATAATAGGAAGTGTTGCATCAAATTTCACATATGCGGTAGCATCCATCGTCTCATTAATGTTACAAATGGGATTTGAGCTATAAGTGATGATGCATTCCCAAGTTTTCACTATCAATATTGGGATTGTCATGTGTAAGTAGGATTCCAGTCTTTTTCCATCAATGGAGAATGGTGGAGGTCTTCACATCATTCCATGCTTCTACTAGAGTGTTAATAGCCTGTCGCATATTGAACTTATTGTCACAAAATAATGGATGGATCCCATCGCGCTCATATTCATCAATCAAATGCTTGATGAAGCGGCTTTTGTACTTAACTTTAAAATGTGCAAGTATACCAGCATCAGCAGGTTGAAAATGTGATGTCGTATTAGGTGGGAGATGATGAACCTGAATAATTCAATATTAGTATAATAGAACCATTAAAAAAATATGATCAAGGCTACAAAAAATACCTCAATATGTTTTAATTGGCTTTCATGTTCCTCGATGTCACGAGGAGTAGCATTGTCCATCAACTATAGAATCTTGCCATTTTCATCTTCAAATTTAGCATTTAGACTAAGCATATATTTTTTGAAAATTTCATGAGTCATCCGTGCTTTCTTGTTATAAAAATAATGGATGTGTGGCAGGGAGGCCATGTCTACGTTCTTATAAGAACGAGGTTTAGCAACAGTGCCAATCACTAGAGGTTTTAATTTCTCTGTCCTTGCAATGGAGTATAAGTGAAAGAATAATTTAATGAAATTTAGATTAGTTTTGAGTTTAAACTTTAGAAAAATTTTAATGCAAATCAGTTAACTAAGAATCAAGTTAAACATTTTAAAGAAATAAATGACTGTTATACATCTATAACAGCATTTGGCATTTGAATAATTTTAGCTGTTATAAACAAAAATTATCCAAATTTTTTTTCTCCTTTAATATTACATATAAAGGTAAAATATATTTAAATTCAAAATCTCGAAAGATATAAATATTTCACGAATTAAATGCAAAAGAAATCTAATACATTATTAAAAAATTTATAACTAAACGTATAAACATTTAAACTCTAAGGCACACAACTAAATCTTTCAAGATTGATGGAACAACTCCACAATTGTAGTTTGTTTCGTAGATTCCAGTCTCTTACTAGCGGTATAACTCCTGAATCGATGAAGATTTGCATCCAAACTTTCAGCAAAAGGATATCCAATTGCTTTATCGTGAAGGCAATCTAAGAGCTTAACAATTGAATCTTCTATCTCAGTCCAAGTAGCAGTAGGTTGAGGTTCTTTATCAGCACTTTCATCTGCCTCCGTAGTGTCTTCTTTGTCCACTCCAATAACTTGGGCAATAATTTCTTCATCAGTGAAAGTCTCAATAATAGGAAGTGTTGCATCAAATTTCACATATGCGGTAGCATCCATCGTCTCATTAATGTTATCAGATGGGATTTGAGCTATAAGTGATGATACATTCCCAAGTTTTCACTATTAATATTGGGATTGTCATGTGTAGGTAGGATTCCAGTCTTTTTCCAACAATGGAGAATGGTGGAGGCCTTCACATCATTCCATGCTTCTACTAGAGTGTTAATAGCATGTCGCATACTGAACTTATTGTCACAAGATAATGAATTGGTCCCATCATGCTCATATTCATCAATCAAAGGATTGATGAAGCAGCTTTTGTACTTAACTTTAAAATTTGCAGTATACCAGCATCAGCAAGTTGAAGATGCGATATCGTATTAGGTGGGAGATGATGAACCTGAATAATTCAATATTAGTACAATAGCACCATTAAAAAAATATGATCAAGGCTACAACAAATACCTCAATATGTTTTAATTGACTTTCATATTCCTCGATGTCACGAGGAGTAGCATTGTCCATCAACTATAGAATCTTGCGATTTTTATCTTCAAATTTAGCATTTAGACTAAGCATATATTTTTTGAAAATTTCATGAGTCATCCGTGCTTTCTTGTTATAAAAATAATGGATGTGTGGCAGGGAGGCCATGTCTACGTTCTTATAAGAACGAGGTTTAGCAACAGTTCCAATCACCAGAGGTTTTAATTTCTCTGTCCTTGCAATGGAGTATAAGTGAAAAAAATAATTTAATGAAATTTAGATTTAGTTTTGAGTTTAAACTTTAGAAAATTTTTAATGAATATCAGTTAACTAAGAATCGAGTTAAACATTTTAAAGAAATAAATGACTATTATTCATCTATAACAGCATTTGGCATTTGAATATATTTTAGCTGTTATAAACAAAAATTATCCAAATTTTTTTTCTCTTTTAATATTACATATAAAGGTAAAAAATATTTAAATTCAAAATCTCGAAAGATATGAATATTTCACGAATTAAATGCAAAAGAAATCTAATACATTATTAAAAAATTTATAACTAAACGTACAAACATTTAAACTCTAAGGCACACAATTAAATCTTTCAAGATTGATGGAACAACTCCACAATTGTAGCTTGTTTCGTAGATTCCAGTCTCTTACTAGCGGTATAACTCCTGAATCGATGAAGATTTGCATCAAACTTTCAGCAAAAGGATATCCAATTGCTTTTTCGTGAAGGCAATCTAAGAGCTTAACAATTGAATCTTCTATCTCAGTCCAAGTAGCAGTAGGTTGAGGTTCTTTGTCAGCACTTTCATCTGCCTTCGTAGTGTCTTCTTTGTCCACTCCAATAACTTGGGCAATAATTTCTACATCAGTGAAAGTCTCAATAATAGGAAGTGTTGCATCAAATTTCACATATGCGGTAGCATCCATCGTCTCATTAATGTTATCAGATGGGATTTGAGCTATAAGTGATGATACATTCCCAAGTTTTCACTATTAATATTGGGATTGTCATGTGTAGGTAGGATTCCAGTCTTTTTCCAACAATGGAGAATGGTGGAGGCCTTCACATCATTCCATGCTTCTACTAGAGTGTTAATAGCATGTCGCATATTGAACTTATTGTCACAAGATAATGAATTGGTCCCATCATGCTCATATTCATCAATCAAAGGATTGATGAAGCGGCTTTTGTACTTAACTTTAAAATTTGCAGTATACCAGCATCAGCAAGTTGAAGATGCGATATCGTATTAGGTGGGAGATGATGAACCTGAATAATTCAATATTAGTACAATAGCACCATTAAAAAAATATGATCAAGGCTACAACAAATACCTCAATATGTTTTAATTGACTTTCATATTCCTCGATGTCACGAGGAGTAGCATTGTCCATCAACTATAGAATTTTGCGATTTTCATCTTCAAATTTAGCATTTAGACTAAGCATCTATTTTTTGAAAATTTCATGAGTCATCCGTGCTTTCTTGTTATAAAAATAATGGATGTGTGGCAGGGAGGCCATGTCTACATTCTTATAAGAACGAGGTTTAGCAACAGTTCCAATCACTAGAGGTTTTAATTTCTCTGTCCTTGCAATGGAGTATAAGTGAAAAAAATAATTTAATGAAATTTGGATTTAGTTTTGAGTTTAAACTTAGAAATTTTTTAATGCAAATCAGTTAACTAAGAATCAAGTTAAACATTTTAAAGAAATAAATGAATACTGTCAATACTAATTTGAAATAATTAAGCATTTAAATTTTAAGAAATTTCAATAAACTAAATCTATTTCTAAAAATATATCTTACCCTGAGCATTACACATTAGCATTACAGTAATTCTGGATTTGTCTTTCTTACACCCGCTCTCTGGCACTTGAGCAAAAGTCTTGTTGGGAGCCATACAAAAGAAAAGGCCAGTCTCATCACAATTGAAGACATCTCTAAGTGCATAATCTTTTATTACTTCTTGAAGCTTAATGCAGAAAGCAGGAAGATCTTGGATGAATGCGCTTTTAGGCTCACCATGAAAATGGTAGATTTGATCCCATGTGTCGTTTGAACCGTAAGAGCCACCCGTTAAAGGCAGAGAATTTTTTTTTCTCCAGTGTGTTAATACCTATAAATTCCGCAAAATCGAGAGCTTTGGCGACGATGATTGCATCTGTCAAGATGACATGATTTGCCCTTGCTTAAGTAAATCAAATATGTATTGCTTTGTCGATCTGGTTAATCTTAATTAATTAGTTTTTGGATGAATAAAAGATTAAATAATTTTTCTTTTATACATACCTTTAAGTGCTCACGTTCGCGCAATCTCTTGCTTTATACATGCCTTTGAACAACTTTTGCTTACTAAGCTGCCTCTACATACTTATTCTTCTTGCTAAGAATGTCGGTGACTGTTTGACTGACGACTAGAAAGTGAAAATTGCTCCTTTAATTGTTCATGAGTGATGGTAGGATTATTTTTTTTGTATTAGCACAATACTACCTTTGTTTCCAAAGGAATAGCTTGGCGTTTAGACCCCATATGACATGAAAAAAATTTAAAGGAATAGCTAGAATTTTCTAAACGAATAACTTTAGTGAATTTTTCAAATTTTATTACCTATGCACTAAGAGAAACTCACTCAAATATTTAAACATCCAAAGAGTATCACGTGCAAATCTCTTCAAATAAAAGATTATGATGTGCATATCTTTAAAAAATGCGAGTATATTATGTTTACATATTATTGGCATTTGTACAATATAAAATATATCATGTGTAGATCTTCAAATAAAAAAATAATAATGTGCATAACTTCGAAAAGTATAAATAAATCTTTTAAGCATCTTTTGGTATTTTTCTAATGAAAAATATATCATTTGAAGATCATTCAATTTACTGATATTTTAAAGATATATATTTCTATTATAAGTTGTATATTAAAGTTATAAAATATTTAGATTTATTATTAGTAATAATCTTAGAGAATCTACATGGATGTTATAGAGGGGTAATTTTACAAAGAATGTACTGTCATAAAGATGGATGTTGCTGTTATAGAGGTAAAATATAACATAAAAAATTAGTTCTAAGAAAAACTAGGCTTTTATAGTGTATGACTGTTATATATGGATGCTATTATAAAGAGGTCCGACTGAATTATGAACTTTATGCTGATGGAAGTTAGATATTAACGATAGCATGAGTAACAAGAGAGGATTGTTTAAGTTAGGGTTGGGCATCGATCGGTTCGGTTCAGTTGTGAATGTTATCGGTTATCGGTTTATAAATATGCTAAATCGATAAGATATCGATTTTCGATTATCGGTTAATCGGTTAATCGGTTATTGATCGTTATCGGTTTACCCTATGAAATAACTCAATCTCGATTATATTAGAAGAAGTAATGAAAGATAATGTGCACTGTATAAAAAATATGATAAACTTTCTCGATTGTTGTAACCCTTTTGAAGAATATAGTAAACCTTACAACATTGTTGAATTAGAAAATTTATTATATCTAAGGGTACAATTGTATTTTTATAAAGTTTATTGGGTTATTGGTTAAACCGTTAAAAAATTCGGACAAACCGAAACCCGAACCGATAACCCAATAGTAAAATAGCACTAAACCGTTATCGAATCGTTAATCCAATAAGTTGATACCGATAATTCAATAAACTTTTTTTTGATTCGGACTATCAATTTTATACGATATATGCCCGACCCTAATTTAAATGGCAAGCACTTCCCCCTTTCATTAATCTTAAGGTTGAGGGTTTGAATCACTAAGAAGGCAGAGTAGGAAGCTCAAGGGTAAGGGGAAATTTTTTGAATCACTAAGAAGGCAGAGTAGGAAGCTCACGGGTAAGGGGAAATTTAATGGGTTGGAAACCATCCCTATAGAAGGGACTTGAATTTCAAGATTCAAATCGTAATGGGAAACGTTGACTTGAAAGTACAAGCCTTTTCTTTCTTTATAAAAGATGGAGGATTAACATTTCAAGTAGAAACTCTTATTGGATAACAATATTAGACTTACTAATCAGAAGTTTGGCAATACATAATTACTTAACTTAACATCATAGGAGATGACCATGAAAGGGAGAGATGGAATTTTACTTATTAAACCAGTTTGTGAGGATCGTTTGTTTGCTTGCATTGGTTTTCCTTTTCTATCTTGTATATAAATTGCCAAATCCTAGGTAAACTCCAGTATCCTGTTTCAATGAATCTAATATTAGTCTAATGGATGGTGTTTTACAAGACTAAAGAAGCATAGCTTTTTAGGAGTTCCATCCTAAAAAATTTTGAATTTTGTTGCTTTATTCCCACTTCTCTTCATTTCCACTTCACAATTAAATCGCACATCTCCATTGCTAATATTTTTTTTCTTAATTTATATTACTATAATAAAGTTAATTGACTAATCAATTTGACTTGAAGTTACAACCAAACAAACTTAGGAGTACTAATTTTTCGAATCATAATCGCGTGATTGTATCTTATATCACGACCGAGAAAGATTATACTGCAGTCTTCGAGTCTTCTCTGCGATTGTGATGCTGCTGCTCACTTCAAAAACTCCTATATTTTCTCGTCCATCAAATACATTCAGTTCGTTGACCGTCAACAGCCAATAAGACATCGCCACATCAGCAATACAAACGAGAAAGTCAAGTACACTCCAGTGGGGCAATCCGGCGCATTAAATTTAGTAATGGTGACGTGTCCTTCCTACACAAACTTCGTCAACAAATTGCGAGATTGCAGCAGTGACGTGAAAACACCACAAATCACTCACGCTCTCTCTCAAAACCCATAACACAAAAAACGCACTAACATTTACTTGCATATTACACACACATTCCCCCCATTAACCAAACCCCCTCAATAAAGGAGCACAGAAAATAAAAGCACCAATTCCACTTCAGTTAATTGCCCTGCAGCTCATCATGCTCCACCATGTAGCTCCTGCTCCGTCACCGTCACTGTCACCGGCGCCGGCGGCGGTTCACCGTAACGATATTCAGAAAGCTCCATCGCCTTCAACGCGGCCGCTCCATCGTTCAACTTCACCAACGTCAGCGTCAACATCAGACTTATCAACTACTCCACCGCCGTCTAAGTTACCGGTTGATTTCAGCCCACCTTTGATTGCCATGGTCGTTATTATCGCTACTGCTTTCGTCATCATTACCTACTCGCGGCTCCTCTCGCGCCATCTGCTCCGTCTACATGGCCGTTATAGACTGTGGCGTCGCCGTCGCCGACGTTACGTTCCGTCATCTGCCGGCGATATCGAGTCGCCTCCTTATCCGTTTGATCCTACTGATGCTTTCCACGTGCTCTCTCCTTATGGACTGGATGATTCAGTTATCAAAACAATTCCTCTTTCAGTCCACACTCGAAAAAGCAGCGTTCACGATTGTGCGGTGTGCTTACTGGAATTCGAAGAGAATGACTACGTACGCACTCTTCCATTATGTACGCACGCGTTTCACGTGGACTGTATTGATATATGGCTCAAATCACACGCGAATTGCCCGTTGTGTCGTGCCGGAATATTCCGTCCAGAGTCACCCTTCACTCCCTTAATGGCTGCAAGGATACGCCCGAGCTTCGATGACATGCTGGTGGAGAACACAATTCTAGAGCCTTTAGCTGAAATTCAGCCAGAATTGGACACAACAACGCTCTCAGAGATCACACAAGAACCGTCACCAAGGAGAAACATGATCCAATCAGAGGATATTAGATTCAGCGGACGTGATATATTGCTTAAACGATCCTATTCCTTCGGATTTGAGAGGAATTTAGGATCCGAGAGACTAGTACTTGAAGCAACAACAGCTTCGCCCTGGCGGTACCGCAGAGCAATAGGATCAGGAAGCTTCTGGAGCAAAAGACCTTCACCGTTCAGCTCGTTAACAAAACCACGAGTATTCTCGTTCCGATATTACAGAGGAATGAAATCGCCGTTCTTCCGGCGGACCAGAGGCGGATTCTTCCCATTATCGGAGTCAAGCGCGAGATATAGTACCGGCGGAGGCGGAGGTTCGTCGAGAAGAAGCAAATCATTCGCGAGTCCAATGTTTATGAGAACATCGGCAGCGGGAGGAGGAGTATTCTCGTCGAGCCGGCTAAGGAGCGGTGATCCAGAAGCCTTACTGTCACCGGACAGGTATAACAGACGGTGAAGATGAAATCAGATCACATGGAGACGAGTTTATGAACTTCGGGAAAACGACAACCGTCCGATCGATCGTAGTTATGGGGGGACGGTGATCGAGGTCGCGGGGGGGTGGGGGGAAATGGGGTCAGGCGACATTAATTTACATTGGGAAGAAGGAGGGGAAATTAATGCGGTACCTGCTACTATGTTTATTGGGTCTGTGGAGGTCATTTAATGCAG
>MCJB01026188.1:2821-51898 GCA_002018475.1 Nicotiana obtusifolia
GTTTTAGCATTCAGTCGAGCACCTGGTGTGCGCGACTCTCTCAATTCCTTCTCTTGCAATGTTGTGGGATTTGATTCAATAGAAATAGGAATTGAGGGGTGGTAAACACTCTCCTTAACGTGTGGAGTTGATTGGCATTGGTCTTGGGTCGATTGATATAGCAGAGCACCCTTCCCGACCAACTGTTGCATTTCTGCCATGTTCGACTGGTCGGAGCTTCCTATTCCGGCGGTGGAGTCGCCTGAAAATTGGTGGGGGAGTCGGACTGGACTTGAGTATGGGTCTACTGCACTTGGAATCACTCGATTTGGTTCAGAATCGAGTGAGTTATCATCAGTTGCTCCCAGGCGACAAAAAGCTACAGTGATCCCTTCTGTCTTTTGATTTTCTGTAGCTACTGGGTTAATCATTTGGAGTGAAGTCTGTTGGGGATGATTCACCATCGGAAGGGGGTTTTTTTGGGACAAGTCCGGTGGCTTTTCACCACCAGACGAGGGAGAATCGGTCATTTACAGTCGACCACTGTTCACCTTATTCGCTTTGTACGGAGAGAAAATGTTTCCGTTGGATAATGGCTAAATACACTGTCAAGCTTCACTGCCCGACATGAACAATTAGAAGTTGTTCAAGAGCAGAATAGAAGGCATCAGGAAGAATCCTTAAGCAAGCTCAGAGAAGTTCTTAATGAGGTCATCCATGGAGGTAAACGACCTGAAAGGGACAAGAAAGTGGCACACGAAGAAGGTGAGCTCTACTCTCCTAGTGACAAATCGTTTTGATTTTAGAGATGTGGCAACACTTAGTACTAGTATTTTTAACAGTATTCCTATCAATATTTTTAACACTTAGTACTGTTAATGCCCTCATTCAGAACCTTAGACCAGCTGCAACTAGCACTCAAGCTAGTATTGTTCCTTCCTCTACACCACTAGTGGTACAAACCATGCACAAGACTGCAGCTCAGACCCAACCACAGTCCCACTCCATTCGTTCTGTTATGCTGAATCCACCCCCATATAACCACCCCAGTCTCAACCTTATGGGATCCCAAATCTCTGCTCTCCTTATCCTACAACCACTACATTTCAACCTCAAAATTTTCCCACTCAATCTCTTCATGAGGTATTATAACCCACAGTCACTTGGAACCAAGGGTCACCAGTTGGATTGATGCCTTCATACATTCCTTACAATCAAACCACACATTTTTCTTCACCTTACAATACCTAAATTACACACATACCCCCTCCTTTATATCACCAGATTTCTTACATGCCCACACCTCATCAACACCAGCACAACACCAATGTTACCAACCCACGCACACAAAATAGCCACAATGTACCTTTGCCTAACAAACCTTATACCAAATACACTAAGGTTGAGTCTCCTAAGTTCAATGGGGATTATTTAAGGACTTGGCTGTATAAAACTGAGCATTTTTTTTGCGGATGAAGGCATTACCATTCAGCAAACAATGAAGCTAGTTTCTCTCCATTTTGAAGGAGATGCTTTACAGTGGCATTTGGGGTACATGAGGAGTAGAGGACAAATGCCATTACCTACTTGGGATGAGTATTTGTAGGCTCTTTGTGACAGTTTTGGGGCTGAGTACTCTGATCCCATGACTGAGCTCATGAACATTAAGCATATAGGATCAGTGAAAGATTATCAGAAAGCATTTGTGAGTGTAATGACAAGGATCAACCTCTTTACTGAGCAGTCCATCAGTATTTTTTTGAATAACCTGAAACCTGAACTCAGTAATGCTGTTAGAGTAGGCAATCCCAGCAGCCTGCCCCAGGTATATTATTTAGTCAGGTTGCAAAAGGCTAACTTTGCTGCACAAAGCAAAGCAATCAAGAGCACCTCTGTAGCTCATACTGTGTACAAGTCTCCTGCAGGACAAGAAACTGGTGGCTTCACTAACGGAAATATGCTGGTTACAAGAAACCTCTAACTCCTAACTTTGATAACAACAAAAGAAGAAGGCTCTCCCCAGCTGAGATGGATGAGAAACGAGCAAATGTGATATGTGTTTTTCTGTGATGAAAAATTTACTCTAGGGCAGAAATGAAAGGCTAAGAGACACCTATACTCCTTGGAAATTGAGGAGGAAAAATTGGCTCCTACAGAAGGACAAGGTCTTGAGGAAATCACTGAAGACCAAGAGCTGGAAGTAGAAGCTATTGAGAATTGTGAAATCTCTTTATAAGCTATGAATGGCTCTAGGGGATACAAGACTTTAAGGATTCAAGGGTTCACTAAAACAAAATCAATTAATGTCTTCATTGACTGTGGTTCTACTCATAATTTTATTAATGAACAAGCATAAAAAAGGCTTGGGTGCAAGGTTAACTAGATGAGTCCTCAAGATGTCTCAATAGCTGATGGAAGAGTTATACAATCAGTAAAGGGAAGTAAGGGATTTACATGGTTAATGCAAGGAGTGATGTTCACGGAGGATTTCTTGGTGCTTCCTATAGGTAGTTGTGATATGGTGCTGCAGAATTCAGTGGTTGTGCAAGTTAGGGGATATCCGGGTTAACTTGCAAAACTGTGGATGCAATTCTTATGCCAAGGGAAATCAATCACTTTGCAAGGAATCCATCCCTTATTCAAGACCATGAATGCTAAGGCCCTCAATAAAATCTCAGTTAACACTGCTCAAATATTCATGATCAAAGTCTGCCCAGGAAGAATTACTGAGGAAGAACCAGCCAAAGGAAGAGGAACCAATTGAGATACAAGTGTTACTTGAAGGGTATAGGGAACTGTTTGCTGAACCAAAACAACTGCCTCCTTCAAGAAGAGTGTTTGATCATCATATTCCATTGGTGGAAGGCAGTCTACCAGTAAACTCAAGACCCTACAGGTACTCCCCTATTCAAAAGGATGTGATTGAGAAAATAATACAAGAAATGTTAAGCCAAGGTATAATTCAATACAACTCTAGTTCTTATGCATCCCCTGTAGTTCTAGTAAGCAAAAAGATGGTTCTTGAAGGCTATATGTAGACTATAGGGCATTGAACAAAGTGACTGTGAAGGACAAGTTTCCCATACCCATCATTGAGGAGTTTTTGGATGAGTTGGAAGGCTCACAATTCTATTCTAAAATAGACTTAAGAGCTTGTTATCATCAAATCAGGATGACACCTACAGACATACAGAAAACAGCTTTCAGAACTCACTCTTGGCATGGCCTGAATCTGCTAACCTTAATATAACTAAAAGGGTTCTTAGGTCTAGCAGAATTTTATAAAAGATTCATCAAGGGCTATGGGGTTATGAGCAAGACCCTCACTGATCTATTGAAAAAGGATAACTTCCAGTGGTCCTACAAGGCAACTGAAGCCTTTAACAAACTGAAGGAAGCCTTGATCTGCACCAGTACTAGTCCTGCTTGATTTTTCTATGCCCTTTGTAGTAGAGACTGATGTATGTAGCATGGGAATAGGGGACGTTCTGATGCAAAAGGGACAACCAATTGCTTATTTAACAAAGGTTTGTCTCCTCAACATCAACCATTATCTGTTTATGACAAGGAGCTTTTAGCATTGGTGATGGCAGCGAATAAGTGGGCTCAGTACTTGACAGGCAGGCCCTTTACAGTGAAGACAAATCAAAAGGATTTTAAAGTTTCTTGTTGAGTAAAAGTTGCACACTGGATCTCAACTTAAATGGATAACCAAACTCATGTAATATGATTTTATTATTGAATACAAGAAGGGGAAGAAGAATAAGGTAGCAGATGCCTTGTCTAGACTACCCTTGGTAGAACTGGCTGCTTTAACATTATCCACTATCAAGACTGATTTGTTAAGTCACACTATGCAAAGAGGACCTTGGATACTGAATTCACTAGTCTTATTAATGATCTTAAGCAAGGAGGTGTTGAAAATAATGGGTATTCTTTTGTGCATGAGCAACTCAGAAGGAATGGGAAGCTGGTTGTTGGACCTAATGAACAACTGAGGAAAGACATTGTACAATTGTGGCACAACATTTCTAATGGAGGACACTCTGGAATGGACCATACTTACAGGAGAATAGATGCCCTTTTTTATTGGAAGGGACTGAAGGAGGATGTCCAAGCTCATGTCAAGCAACGTGATAATTGCTAGAGAAGCAAGTATGAAACCACCCCTTATCCAGGACTGCTTCAACCTCTCAAACTAACTTCACTAGCTTAGAGCAGCATCAATATGGATTTCATTGAGGATTTGCCAAAGGCCCGAAGGAAGTCAATAATTTGGGTGGTAGTAGACAGATTAACAAAGTATGCTCACTTCATAGGAGTGTCGCATCCATACTCAGCTGGTGACGTTGCAAAATTGTTCATGGATCATGTTTTCAAACTGCATGGAATGCCAGAAGATATAGTGTGTGACAGGGACCCTATATTCACTAGTAAACTGTGGCAAGAACTGTTTTCTATGCACGGGTCACTCTCAGCACTTCCACAGCCTACCATCCTCAATTTGATGGGCAAAAAAAGATTGTCAAAAGGGGTTTGGAGACATATCTCAGGTGCTTTTGTTCTGATTCTCAGAAAGAATGGTTCTCTTAACTAGCATCTGCTGAGTGTTGGCATAATACCACATTTCACTCCTCAATTCAGACCACACCTTATGAAGCTTTGTATGGTCAACCTCCACCACTCCACATGCCTTATATTTCAGGAGATTCTATTATGGAAGAGGTGGATATGAGTCTGTTGATAAGGGAGTTCAAATATTAACTGCTAAAATACCACTTACAGAGGGCTTAACAGAGGATGACTTCACAAGCTAATAAGCATAGGTATGACAGACAATTCAAAGAAGGAGAATGGGTGTACCTCAAGATTCAACGCTACGGACAAATCAATATGTCAGGCTCTCATTTTTCCAAACTCTCAGCCAAGTATTATGGACCATAAAGTCTTATAAAAATTAGAAATGTAGCCTACAAACTGTCACTACCTCCTCAACTTCTTCTGCATCCTACATTTCATGTATCTCAACTGAAATCTTGCCACGAAGATTTCACACCCTCCAGTAATTGATATCTCTAACCTTTACTATCCCCAGCCTCAACAAATTTTGGACAGACGCATGGTGCAAAAAGGAAACAAATTAATTGCTCAAGTGCTAGTCCAGTGGGAGAAAACATCACTAGACCAGGCCACTTGGGAGGATTATCAGTCTCTCTGAATTAGATTTCCTTTTTTCCTTCCTTGAGGACAAGGAAGATTTTGACAAGGGGATATTGTACGATTAGCTTTCGACAGTGATGCCTTACACCTTTTAGGTGATACGAAGTTGTTAAGTTAGTTTGTGTTAGCGTTGAAAATAAGTTTGGAAGATGTTCAGTTTACCACATATATTTTAGTTATAGTTATCAGTAATTACACATTAGCCCTGAAATCCTTTCTTTTTCATTTTATATATTATAATTTCTGCTCTTGTATGAGAATCAATCAAAGAACACTCTCTTTTGTTTTGCCCAAATTTTCCTTTTGCTTTTCTACTGTTTTATTGCCTTTTCTTTAACAGCTTTTTTTTCTTCTTTTACTGTTTCTGTGAGCACCTAATTTTTTACCATACTTGAAAATTTTATCACTTTTTAGCATGAAACTTCACTAAGCTCATCAGTCTCTCTGAATTAGATTTCCTTTTTTCCTTCCTTGAGGACAAGGAAGATTTTGACAAGGGGATATTGTACGATTAGCTTTCGACAGTGATGCCTTACACCTTTTAGGTGATACGAAGTTGTTAAGTTAGTTTGTGTTAGCGTTGAAAATAAGTTTGGAAGATGTTCAGTTTAGCCCACATATATTTTAGTTATAGTTATCAGTAATTACACATTAGCCCTGAAATCCTTTCTTTTTCATTTTATATATTATAATTTCTTCTCTTGTATGAGAATCAATCAAAGAACACTCTCTTTTGTTTTGCCCAAATTTTCCTTTTGCTTTTCTACTGTTTTATTGCCTTTTCTTTAACAGCTTTTTCTTTCTTCTTTTACTGTTTCTGTGAGCACCTAATTTTTTAAAATACTTTAAAATTTTATCACTTTTTAGCATGAAACTTCACTAAGCTCTATCACCATGAACACCAAGACAAAACCTAGTTGAAATAACTCCCAAAAGTACCCCATGTTTAGCTGAAAACTCCTTGAAAACAAGCTAGAAGACAGCTTCATTTTTTAGTCAAAAACGACTTCAAAAAGCTGTCAAAACCCAGTTCCAAAAGCATCATAGAAACAATCCCAAAACACCTGAAAAGCTGCTAAAAGCGCAGCTAAAACAGGTCTCAAAACCACCACAAATCCATCCCCAAGCCAGCCGTGAACCACCCGTAAACTCGCCGTCAAAACCACCGGGAAACCCTCGTACAACAGCTCATGGAGTTGCGGAGTTTCATTCACAAAATCCCATGAAAATCACCTCAAAACCATCTTAAACAGCTGCTGATTCCACCCGTTCTAAAGCTCCGATTGTCGGTTCCGGTTGAAGTCGCCGGCGAAGTTCTCCGCACCCGGTCAGGCTTGTTCCAGTTCTCTCATCTAGTTTACATCTTTGTATGCATCTTTGATAAATGGACCTTGATGAGGATTGTCCAAGACCATATAATGAGACCAAAGACCTCAAATCACACTGGGACAACTCCAACACACCCCTCACGCCCAGGCCTGCACTCTGGAGCGTGGACAACATAAATGGGGGCCCAACATCGGTAACAATAATTGGGATGGGCCTGGCTTTGATACCATGATAAATGGGCCTAACTCAACCCCAAAAGCTAGCTTATGAGATGAGGATTGTCCAACACCATATAAGGAGACCAAAGACCTCAAATCCCACCGATGTGGGACAACTCAACAATCTTCATGTATATAAAAGGTCCGTAATTTCTGCTCCTTACTACTTTTGTTCTAATTTACACGTTGTCATCAATCCATTGTTGCCTTACTTTATTTGTTGTTTGAGTTAGTGTATAATTCATTCTCCGATTTTTGTATTTTTGTCCCCTTTTTCTTTACTGTTACTGCCTTTCCATACCTATATTTGTTTAGTGACTACATGAAACTATAGTGTTGTTTCCTTTAATTTTCTTTATTAGGATGTTGATTGGCTTGTTAGCTTTGAATTCTTATGCAAGGACGTGTTTTTTGTTTTAATGCAAATACCTGAAAAGCCAGAAGTTGCTAAGAGTAAGTTTAAGGTTTGGGCTTTTATATTGGATATGGGTTTAATCTCGAAAGGAAAGAAACTTTGGGCCTATTATGATTTAAGCTTTAATATGGAAGAGTTGACCAAGTTTGACTTTTATGAATTTGATCCCGGAACAAAGTTTTGATGATTCCGTTAGGTTCGGATGGTGACTAATTGGCGAAAGTTAAAAAATTGAAGGTTTGAAAAGTTCATAAGTTTGACTGCAAGTTGACTTTGAGGATATCGTATTCAGATTGTGGTTCCGAGAATTGGAATAGTTTCGTTATGTCATTTGGGACTTGTGTGCAAAATTTTGAGTTCATTCCGGGTTGATTTGATGTGTTTCGGTGCTAGTTTTGGAAGTTGAAAGTTCAAGTTCATTTAGGTTCAATTTGAGGTGTGATTCGTCATTTTGATGTTGTTATGTGTGATTTGAGGCCTCGACTAGGTCCGTATTATATTATGAGACTTGTTAGTATATTTTGACGGGGTCCCAAGAGGCTCGGGTGAGTTTCGAATGAGGTTCAGACCATTTCGTCGCATGCTGCATTTGGCTAAGAATGCTGGTTCCAGTGTTTCTGTATCTGCAAAAGAATGGACGCAGATACGAGTCCGCAAATGCGGATAGTTGGTCGCAGAATCAAAAGAAGCTTGGCTGGGGATCCTCGCAGATGCGGAGGAAGAAGCGCACCTGTGTGCGCAGAAGCGGAAACTGTGATCGCAGAAGCAGTTGAGTGCGCAAAAGCGTGTCTTGTCTTGCACCTGCGCTTGCGCAGAAGCGGTGCCTGTTGCTCTGGTACGAAGAGCAGAACCCCAGGGTTTTCCGCAGAAGCGGGAATATGGTTGCAAAAGCGACGCTGCAAAAGCGTCCCTTTGTTCGCAAAAGCGAAAATGCTGGGCAGAAGCTATATATCGGGGTTTTGGATTCTTTTATCATATTTTGAGATGTGGGACTCGAATTGAGGCGATTTTTTCGTCAAATTTCATCACAAGGATTGGGTAAGTGTTCCACCCTCGGTTTTGATTATATTTCGTGATTTTATCTTTATTTTTGGTAATTGGATTATGAGTTTTAAAGAGAAAATAAGGGATTTTAGCCTAAAGATTCATAAAGTGAATTTTTGAGTTTTGAACGTCGATTCAGAGTCGGATTTGAGTGAAACTAGTATGGTTACACTCGTAATTGAATAGATTGTGGGATTTTGGAAGTTTCGTCAAGTTCCGAGGCGCTGGCCCCGGTTGGACATTTTGGTTGATTTTGGGCTTTTGATTAAAGATTCGACTTTTATCGATTGGGTTTGTTTCCTTTGGCATTATTTGATGTATTTGAGTTGCTTTTGGCTAGCTTTCAGCCGTTCGGAGGTCGGTACACCCGAGATGGCATTTTTGGAGCATCGCTTGGCTTGCTCGGTATTGTATTTGGCTTGTTCGAGGTAAGTAACACTTCTAAACTTGGTGTTGAGGGTATGAAACCCCAAATTTCGTATTATGTGCTTGCTGTTGATGTGACGCACATGCTAGGTGACGGGTGTGTGAATGTGCACAGTGTGAATCGTAACTACATTATTTCTGTGGTACTGTGTAGTTATCTAAGCTTATCTATAACCATGAAATCTCTACTAGAGCTATTGAGCTATGATCCATGTTAGAAACCATGTCTAGGCTACCTGCTTTTTCTGTTGGGACCCATTGAGATCATTACTGCTGTTAAGTTGTTTGCTTACATTGCAATTTCATACTCAGTCATGTTCATTCATTGCATATCATACCTCAATCTCGGTTGTTATTTATTTATACATCATATCATCATTTTGGGCTAGTTTCGTGACATTGTGAGCTGATAAACTTGAGAGGTTGATGACTTAGTGAGACTGAGAGCCTGGTTTTGAGATATTGACACTAGCACGTGGGTTGTTCGTCCAGATCCAGTTATTGATATGATGGCACGCGAGTCGTCCGTGCGAGTTATAGCGCTTGGGCTGAAGGAGCCCTGCCAGAGTCTGTACACATCCCCAGTGAGCGCAGTTGATTATATATATATGTGTATATATATACATGTATTTATGGGGATTGGATTGCACGCCGTAACGAGCCTTATATATATATATATATGTGTGGATCGGGTTGCACGCCGCAACGGGCTTTATGGCTATATGTGGATTAGGCTGCACGTCGCAGCAGGTATTATACAAATGCTTAGTGATTGAGTTTGCCGAGTATTGAACATGGTGAGAGAGAATTCGAGACACTGAGATTGAGTACTCTGAGAGTGTGAGTACATGAGTTCATCACTGAGATGCATTTCATTTGACATGCGTACTTGAGATACATGCATAGAGAATCTTTTCCTTCTGCTACCCGGTTTTGGTGACATTCATGATTTTACCTGTATTTTGACATGCAGGCATAGAGATGTACTTTCCTCATGCTATCTGAAAATAAAATATCTTATTTGTTGTTGAAAGGTTTTCGGAAAAAATCACAGTTTTACAAACGTACTCATATTTTTGTGATTTCGGCAAAGGATTTGAGTTTTACTATATACTTGAAAACAAGCCTTTATTTTTCGGAATTTTATACGAGCTGAGATTTATTGATTTAGTTATTTCTTGTACCATCTTTATCATATTGCTATGAACTGTTGCTGGCTATTGGAGTTGGACCTTGACCCTTGTCCTAGCTCGTCACTACTTTCAACCTAAGGTTAGGTTTGTTACTTATTGAGTACATGGGATCGGTTGTACTCATACTACACTTCTACACCTTGCATGCAGATGTTGGATGCTGATGTTGCTATGGTCGATGGGAGCTGGATTTGAAGACGTACCTGCGTTTCGGTTGTAGTTGCTTCTTGTTCAAAGCAGCCTTAGATTTATAAAAATCTGTTTATGTACATTTCAGACATATGATGTATTTATTTTGTACCAGCTTTGTAAATTCCAATCTTAGAAGCTCGTGATTTGTACCACCAGTCCTTGGAAAATTATTTGTATAAAAGCGATGTATTATCAATTCTTTTCTTAATAAATCTCATTAAGTTGGATAGTTGTTAATTGGTTTACCTGACGGGTACGATTAGGTGTCATCATGACTAGGTGGATTTTGGATCGTGATAAGGTGGTATTAGAGCTCTAGGTTCGTAGATTCAACAAGTCATGAGCAAGAGTCTAGTAAAGTCTTGCGGATTGTATGATGACGTCCATACCTATCTTCAAAAGGCTACAGGGCATTTAGGATAAACTTCCCATCTTTCTTTCTTTATCGTGCGGTATTAATTCAACATGAAGCGTAACTCTTTGAATTCCTTCCACGCATTCATATGCGCATCTCAGCGCTTGGTATCAGTTGTGCATCGACGGCTTGTGATTCCATGGATGAGGTGCGAGATGTGATTTCTGTATGCTGATGATGGGCCAGTTTGGAGGACTTGCGGCCGGGGTTTGACTGTAGCTTGAGCACGGGGATTTCAGTTGTGTGAGTACATTCTTTTTGACTTATATGTCCGGTAGTGTCCCTATTAGTGGAAATTGTGGCTCGATGAGTGGTTGGATGGCTATATGATGAGTATGATGTGACTGCGGGATGTGTTCAGAAAGTTTGATTGTGACGAGAATAGTTTGCTTGAGATGTAAATAGGACTATTGGGTGCTAAATTGCTGTCTTGGTGTGACGTATAGTCTCGAGTTATGAGTGTGTTGAAAGATTTTTCATGTTGTTTAATTGTGGAATGAAGTAGATTTTTCATGTCTTATAGTAAGTTCAGACTCAGGAAGATTAAGTGATGGCGTAGTAATCGCGACTGCGAAAGGGTATAGCAAGATGCCGATGGAGGCTAAGCAGGTGGGTTATCTCTTGCGGAGTAATCTAGGGAGGTGTGATTCTTATAATATTGTGTGCAGAGTTTCTTTTCTACTAGCGGAGTATATGTGTCGGGATTTGAATTTGAATTTGGTTGAGAAAATTGACCTGACCGTCACGTGGATATATGCAAGCTTAGTAGATGATTTGAGGTACTATATGGTTTGTGATATGTGAGCTTATGAAGGATTTAGTTAGATCTGCCTGCGGTATTATGACACTAATAGAGTATGGGTATGGTGAGTTATCAGATGTTCTATTCTATGGCATTGAGCTAAGTTGAGGAGTCTGCTATCGACAATTTGATTGCATAGTTGCGTGTTGTATTGGTTTCGATCTGAGGCATACTTATGGATCGGTTATGACTTGCATAAGTTGAGGTCTAGGATGACTCGAGTAAAGGAATTTCTAGATACGGGGTATGTTACACTCTAAGGGAATATGGGAATGATGAGATAATTGAGTTGTTACTCGTGAAGGATGTAGTGCGCGTGGAGTAGGAAATTGCTCGGTTGCTTAAAGGTATGGATGACTTCTTTGGGTGTTGTTGTGATAATAGGGAACAGGTCGTTCAGCTCGTTTGACCGGTGCAATTGAGATTTGAACAGAGTAGATGACTCTCGAGAAGGTTCAAATGGATTCAAGACTTATATGTAGCAATTGAGAATTTTGCGGATTTGTATATGGCTAGAATCTAAGATTTAAGTTGGATGGTGTTGAGACTTGTGGCATTTCTATATCATTATGGATTCTACATTTCAGCGTCAGGAAGGTGAAGGAAACGGCTTTAGATTTATAGAAGGTCTCTTCAGAGTGAATGTCTCGGTTGTGGTACTTTTGGGGTGCTTAAGAGGGAATACAACGGCTTATGGGCCTTAGGGCGGTGTGATTTTATGTTAGGATCTCCGGTGGTGAGATTTGGGTAAGAATCATGGTGTTCTGGCAAGGAGAAGTGTCAACTTGAGGGTAATTAGGAAGAAACTCGAAGAAATAGGACAGCCTAGTAGTAGGTTAGATCAGCACGGTAATAGACATGATCAGTTCTTTGGGTACTTATGATGTGGTGAGTCTCTACAGGTGTTTCGTGACAATGCTCTTGGGGTTTTGACGACCTGCGTGGCTTAGTTGAGTTAGAGGGATTCGTTTATGATATCTTGGTTATGTGCAAATGCATTCCAACGAGTTCTTAATGGTTTCTACCATAGTTCGAGGTGTATATTTTCCTGCTGGCGTGGGGAGCGTGTTGCGTGTTGTGATTTTTCTCCTGGATGAGATCAAATGGAAGGTTCCTAGCTAATTGAGTATGTATTTCTGCTGGACTCGGAGTTGATTATGAGATTCTCGCACTTTTCATATGATGGCATGATAACGATGGTGTGTTGTGTAGGATTGAAGTTTGCATATGCAAGGTCACAGTTAGTTTTCAAGGGAAGATAATAAATTCTTAGATGGCATGGACGATTTTCGATGGTTAAATGGATGCTATAACTGCTTGGTAATTCCTAAGAAGGTTGTGCATTTCAGAAGGTGCATTGTGTGTTGACTTATGGATGCTTCATTGGTATTGTGGTACTCGCCTGGTTGATCGACTACTGATATTTAGATTTTGCTATGTGGCACGGAAGATTTATGGAATTATTCCTCGTGGGATGATCGTGTATGAGAGATGTGTTAGATATTCGGGCTATGGAGTGGGAACCAGATATGGTGATTCATGTGTTCTATGTATTTGGAGACCGGGAGTTCTCAGAAGCAGATTGTTTCGTGGTTGTGGACTGTGAAGATGTGGCTAAAGCTAGCTAGATTATAGTATGTGTTATGGTTAGGTCATTGCGAACTTTTGGAGGGTTAATTATCTATTTGTGGGTGACCAAAGTTGATTTGAGGCCCACTGGTGGGCCCAATGAGGATGTGTACTTTACACCGGATCAGATTGGTTGACTCTGTACTACTATTGTTGAGGGATGTGCCATTCGGTAGAGTTGAGCTTATTCATGTTCTGATATGATCTACGTGTTACTCCACTATGATACGAGGAGTTGTGATTTGTTGGTTATAAGCATACATGATGCGATTCTGTTTGGGCCTTATAGCGGAATTTGATCGAGATGGGTATTAAGGTGTGGAATGAGTAATTGCGCATTTGTGTTGTTCTTTCCGGACTATGGTATTATGTTATTTGTTTCTCCATAGTTATGGTCATGCATCTTGGGCACTTGATGTCGAATTGCGCATGGTTTTGATTTCGAGCATGGTGGCTTGAGGTACTTCATATGGACCAGTGTTTGGATGGGGTCATGCATAGCAGCGGAGTTACGTGGAGATATTGATCCTTTAATTAGATTCACGTGTCTTGATTCTACTATGTATGATGGGTTTGTAGCATTGCGATTGTGGTGGTACCTGTTGAACTTGCGGGATGGTTTCTTTGTTTGAGTCATTTTTCCATGATTAAGTACATTTGGATTGTTGCTTATTGGTGCACGGATTGCACGGATTGTGGTTTTAGATTGTATTGATGTGGTATGTCACCAGAGTGGTTGTGTTGGATGAGATGAGGTTATTGGACCTAGAATGGATACTATCGGATTTGATTACATCATATAGGGAGGATAATATCGGAAGTCGGCTTAGAAAATTAGCTGTAGTTCTTGTTGAAGGAGGAAGAGTCCCATGACTTGTTGGTATGATACGTGGTTACGAGTTTCAGCGTGTTTCTTTCATTATCGGTAGTGTACTAAGGCTTTGAACGAGGTTCTATTTGATATGAGGCTTATTACCGTACCGGGCTTGTTTGGGCAGTTATTGTGGTAAGAAGTTATTGTTACAAATACGCGAGTTATGCGGTATATCATGTGATTACATCTTGGGTTATGGTTATGGCTTGATACAGCTTGTTCAGACTTATACAGTGTGTAGATGTGAGATTCGGGTCCTATAATTCCAGATGCTGGGAATTGGATTCTGTGATTCCGGGCTAAGGTTGAAGTAATGATCTTAAGTTATGTTGAGTTGTCGGGCCTATATGGAATAGGGTGACGTGGGTTCACCCCCGGGTATGTGCAGGGTAAGGTTACATGGCAGTTTGATGGCTTTGGAACAACTCTTGGCATGTTTGAGGACGAACGCATATTTAAGTGGGGGAGGAAGTAACGACATGACCGGTCGTTTCGAGCATTTTGCACTTTGCTCGGTAGTTTGAGGGCATGAGTAGCTCCGTATGATGTATTATGTCTTATGTGAATCGTCGATTTTGATTTTCAGGTTATTCGGAATCGATTAATGAATTTTATGATTTACGCTTTAAGATGAAAGAGTTGACCAAGTTTAACTTGTGTGAATTTGACCCCGGAACAAAGTTTTGATGATTCCGTTAGGTCTGGATGGTAATTTTGGACTCGGGCCTATGCCAGGATTTGCATTTGGATATTTTTGGAAGGATTCAGCACTAATTGGCAAAAGTTAGAAAATTGAAGGTTTGAAAAATTCATAAGTTTGACCGGAAGTTGACTTTCAGGATATCAGATTCGGATTGTGGTTTCAAGAAATGGAATAGCTTCGTTATGTCATTTGGGACTTGTGTGCCAAATTTGAATTCATTCCGGGTTGATATGGTATGTTTCGAGCTAGTTTTGGAAGTTGAAAGTTCACGTTCATTTAAGTTCGATTTGAGGTGTGATTCGTTGTTTCGATGCTGTTATGTGTGATTTAAGGCCTCGACTAGGTCCGTATTATGTTATGGGACTTGTTAGTATATTTGGACGGGGTCCCGAGGGGCTCGTGTGAGTTTCAAACGAGATTCGTACCATTTCGTCGCACGTTGCATTTGGCTAAGGCTGCTGGTTCTTGTGTATCCGCATCTCCGGAAAAATGGACGCAGATGCGAGTTCGCAGATGCGGACAGTTGGTCGCGGAAGCGAAGAAGCTTGGATCGGGATCCTCGCAGATGCGGAGGAAGAAGTGCACCTGCGTGTGCACAGAAGCGGAAGCTGTGATTGCAGAAGCAGTTGAGTGCGCAGAAGTGTATCTTGCCTCGCACCTGCGCTTGCGTAGAAGCGGTGCCTGTTGCGCAGGTGACAAAGAGCAGAGCTCCAGGGTTTTCTGCAGAAGCGGGAATGTAGTCGCAAAAGCGACGCCGCAGAAGCAGCCCTTTATTCGCAAAAGCGAAAATGTTGGGCAGAAGCTATATATCGGGGTTTTGGGTTCTTTTATCATATTTTGAGATGTGGGACTCAGATTGAAGCACTTTTGGAGGCAAATTTCATCACAACGATTGGGGTAAGTGTTCTACCCTCGATTTTGATTATATTTCGTGATATTATCTTTATTTTTGGTAATTGGATTATGAGTTTTAAAGAGAAAATTGGGGATTTTAGCCTAAAGCTTCATAAGTGAATTTTTGAGTTTTGAACGTCGATTCGGAGTCGGATTTGAGTGAACTAGTATGGTTGGACTCGTAATTGAATTGGTTGTCGGATTTTATAAGTTTTGTCGATCTTTGAGGCACGGGCCTGGGTTGGACTTTTGGGTTGATGTTGGGCTTTTGATTAAAGATTCGACTTTTATCGATTGGGTTTATTTCCTTTGCCATTATTTGATATATTTAAGTTATTTTTGGCTAGTTTCGAGCCGTTCGGAGGTCGGTACACGTGAGATGGCATTTTTGGAGCATCGCTTGGCTCGCTCAGTACTGGATTTGGCTTGTTCGAGGTAAGTAACACTTCTAAACTTGGTGTTGAGAGTATGAAACCCCGAATTTCGTATTATGTACGCACATGCTAGGTGACGGGCGTGTGGGCGTGCACCGTGTGAATCGTAACTCCGTTATTTCTGTGATACTGTGTAGTTACTTGAGCTTATCTGTAACCATAAAATCTCTACGTACTAGAGCTATTGAGCTACGATTCATGTTAGAAACCATGTCTAAGCTGCGTGCTTATTCTGTTGGGACCCACTGAGGTCATTACTGCTGTTGAGTTGTTTGCTTACATTGCAATTTCATACTCACTCATGTTCATTTATTGCATATCATATCTCAGTCTCGGTTGTTATTTATTGATACATCATATCATCATTTTGGGCTAGTTTCATGACATTGTGAGCCGAGAGACGGGAGAGGTTGATGACTGAGTGAGACCGAGGGCCTGATTTTGAGATATTGACACTATAGCACGTGAGTTGTCCGTACATCGCATGAGTTGTCCGTGCGGATCCAGATATTGATTCCATGGCACATAAGTTATCCGTGCAGCACGTGAGTCGTCCTTGCGGGTTATAGAGCTTGGGCTGAAGGAGCCCCTCCGGAATCTGTACACACCCCGAGTAAGCGCAGTTGATTATATATATATTTATGTGTGTGTGTGTGTGGGTTGGGTTGCACGCCGCAATGAGCCTTATAGCTATATATATGTGTATCGGGTTGCACGCCACAATGGGCCTTATGGCTATATGTGGATCGGGCTGCACACCGCAGCAGGTATTGTATAGTGCTGAGTGATTGAGTGTGCTGAGTATTGAGCATGGCGAGAGAGAATGCGAGAGCGTGAGTACATTAGTTCATCACTGAGATGCATTGCATGTGACATGCGTACTTGAGATATATGCATAAAGATGTTTTTCCTTCTGCTACGCGATTTTGGTGACATTCATGATTTTACCTGTATCTTGACATGTAGGCATGGAGATGTACCTTTCTCATGCTATCTGAAAATGAAACATCTTAGTTATTGTTGAAAGGTTTTTAAGAAAAATCACAGTTTTACAAACGTACTCATATTTTGGTGATTTCGGCAAAGGATTTGAGTTTTACTGTACACTTGAAAAGAAACCTTTATTTTTCGGAATTTTATACGAGATGAGCATCTATTTATTGAGTTATTTCCTGTACCATCTTTATCATATTGCTATGAGCTGTTGTTGGTTATTGGAGTTGGACCCTGACACTTGTCCCAGCTCGTCACTACTTTCAACCTAAGGTTAGGTTTGTTACTTATTGAGTACATGGGGTTGGTTGTACTCATATTACACTTCTGCACCTTACGTGCAGATGTTGGATGTTGATGTTGCTGTGATCGATGGGAGCTGGATTTAAAGACGTACCTGCTTTTCGGTTGTAGCTACTTCTTGTTCATGGCAGCCTTAGATTTATAAAAATCTTTTTTATGTACATTTCGGACAGATGATGTATTTATTTCATACCAACTTTGTAAATTCTAATCTTAAAAGCTCATGATTTATTCTACCAGTACTTGGAAAATTATTTGTATAAAAGTGGTGTATTATCAATTCTTTTCTTAATAAATCTCATTAAGTTGGATAGTTGTTAGTTGGCTTACCTGACGGGTTGAGTTAGGTGCCATCACGACTAGGTGTATTTTGGATCGTGACAATAATCTATAGCCTTACAACAATCTAAAATTAGCTGGAAAATGACTCATATACATTGTTAGCATGCTTTTAGGTAAGACTAATAATTATTTTGCATAGTTATGGGTACGGTTCTCGTGGCATAAATCTGATACAGCAATCCCAAAATTCAAGTGCGCATTTGCGCGACTTGACCCTATAACTTTTAAATAATAATAGATGTGATTTGCAATATGTACAAGAACAACTAGTGCGCAATCATTCGACTTGTTCAAGATGAGTGCCATGACTACTTAAAACACACAATTAAAAGCGGTATAAATCGGTGACGGACACCTTAGTTATTTCAAGTGGCAACTCTTTAAAAATAAATTAAATAATCCATTTTCAATAATATTACTTTAATTGAAAAAATTCATTTCTTCGTTGCCAATTCTTATCATACCAGTTATCCGAGTGGACTTCGATTTCGACAATTTTGTATCTGTTATCCCGTCTCCAGTTTTCTTTATTTTTAAGATAGTCACTAATCAAACATAAACTAGATACAGAAAAGGAGGAAAATAGTTATATTTTGAGTGTCTTTAATCAAAAAAGCATGAAAAACGAAAAAAAGTTAGGAAAATATAAACTTAGAATTTAACATTCACACGGGGAGATATAACTCTTATAAGTCAACCAATTAAATTCAAATAGTCATTAGTTAGGTCGAAATGTTTGCAGTTTCTCTTCATGCCCATTTATCACATCCCATCCACAAAGATATCGCTCTCTTTTATTGTCCATCTTAATGCATATTATTGATTTATTTCACCTAATTAAGTTTCAATTTTGTGTTCCTTTGTTTTCCTCTAGGACCACTAAAAAGCGCATGCTAAAGAAGAATATATGTGCATATTGAAGTTCCCTTTAATCATTTTCTTTTCAATTAGATCCTTAGATACTTCTAATTGATAAATTAAACTCCTTCTAGTTTAAGATTTCTATATATGTTGTATGATTGTTGAGAAAAAGAATAAGAGAAAATGACAAAGAAATTGAGACTGAATCCAAAGAGGTGACAAGTTGAAACATGGAAAAAAACATAAGTACACTATAAAAAAAAAAACTAAACAATCCAACACCATCATCACACAATATCACAAAGTTTGAACCAAAATAGAGGGTAATTTTGATAATCAAACACCAAGAGAACCCCTCAGTACGATATTACATAAAACCTAGTAAAAGCACCATTTTAGATATCAGCCAGTCAGATTCACTATTTATTTTTTCTAGCCGGTATACGCAAATTATTCACTAATATACACGATTATAAATATATTTTACAATATTATACATCCGCCAGCTATTTTTTGTTAAGCGGTTGAACTGGCTATTTAGGTTAATTCTTCTTTTGAAATTTTTTAGTATTCAGATGGTGGTAACTGCTCATAGCTCTGGGAAATGAAGAAGAACTCATAGACAAGCCCAGCAAGCCCACCACCAATAAGAGGCCCAGCCCAATAAACCCAATGGTTATTCCAACTCCAGCCCACAACAGCTGGGCCAAAAGAAACTGCTGGGTTCATTGAGGCCCCATCAAAAGCCCCACCAGCTAAAATGTTGGCCCCAACAATGAAACCAATAGCAATTGGTGCAATTGTGCCCAAACTCCCCTTTTTTGGGTCGATTGCTGTGGCGTAGACTGTGTAGACAAGCCCAAATGTCATTACTATCTCGAATACAAGTGCGTTCCACACATCCACTCCTGAGGACAAGGAGAAAGCACCTATCTCCTGCATAATTTTTGAAGAGAAATTAACTTAAATTACTCCGTTCAAGAAAATAGCCGACAGATATATAATGTATGCATAATTAGTTTCTCTTTTTGTTGTTCTTTGTTATGATTGCTGTGATTTTATATTTATCGAGCCGAGGGTTTACAGGAAACAACCTCTCTACCTTTACAAGGTAGGGGTAAGGTCGCGTACAAACTACCCTCTCCAGACTCCACTTGTGAAATACACCGAATATGTTATTATTGTACTTTATTATATATGCATATTGGATGGCAATTGTAAATACTTTTGGCCGAGCAGCTAAATGTATAACTTCTACTAAATTGAATGTTAAAATAGTACTAATACGAGTATTTTACATAATGTCTACAAGATTTTGGTTTAGTGGTTCACCTTGAGGTGTTAAACTCATTGAAGTATTATGTGTTGCGACTAATTTGTAAGAATTTAACTGATATATAATGATAATATAAATAATTTTTATACTATTAGTATATTCTAATATGTTAACATGTAATATGCCTTATTTTACCAGTAGAGGTGGAGTCAACCTTATGGGCTCTGAATTTAGAACGACGACTTCAAACGCTAATGATCACTGGGTTCTAAATCTAATATATATTTGTACATATTATGAATTTTTTAACATAAAATATATTATTTGAACAAAAATTACTGAATTCGACTGAACTCGTAACTCGACTTTTACCTCCGCCTCTATTTACTGGTTTGTAATCCAACTTTTGATAGACACGATTTACCTATAATATCTCTTAGGAGTTAGGTAACCTAATAAGGTAAAAATTCTTTTAAGTTGTTAGTGTACAAAAGTTAAAATTAGATGGATCTAATTCATGTACACTAACAATATAAGTTTTTTTTTTTTTCCTCTTAAAGGTGTGCTTTAGCCTGTTGTCGCAAGAAATCCAACTTATTTTCAAGTCCATAATCCAAATCTTATGGATGGTTATCTGTCGAATTTCTTAGGTAATTAACTTGATAGTGTAAAAAAAAATTTATTTTCACGGCAACAGAGGATTCAAACTCCACTTAATATCGAGCAATATAATCTATGATAAAGCCTAAATAAAACATTATTTATTTAGTGGCAAACATTATTCTTACCAAACCACCAGTGGCAAACTTGAGAAGAAAGCAAGCAACAACAGAGCCAAGAAGCTGAGCAATCCAATACAAAATTCCACGTAGTAGGCTTATATTTCCACCAACAAACGCACCAAATGTGACAGCAGGGTTAACATGTCCACCGGAGATATTAGCTCCAACGGAAACCGCCACGAACAGCGCGAAAGCATGAGCAATGGCAGCGGCGATGAGGCCGGCGGGGGTGTTAGCTGCACCATCAGTGAGCTTGCCGAATGCAACACCTGACCCTGAACCTGCAAATACGAAAATTAGGGTTGAGATGAACTCAGCTAACGCCGCCTTTAAAGCGTCGGGGTGGCTCGCCTCCTCCGGCCTTCCGACGGCTATACGGCTGAATGGCATCCTCGGAAAATCACGATTAAATGTTCAAGAAATGTAAGAGAGTAAAATTACGAAGAAAGGGATGAAGAGGGTTTAGAAAGACTACACTGTTCTCCTCATCTCATGCAACGTTGCTACTTATAGATGCTAAGATTTGGTGTGGTTCTTGGTACAGCCGGTTTCCCATGATACCGGGATAACTTATACCTGCTAGAGGGTGGAATAATAATTCCAGAATAAAACAGTAAAATTGACAATCCCATGATTAATACAACATATCAAACAAAAAATAAGAAATAATTTTATGATAACTAATCCCAACATAATTCATCCCAGTATAACTAATCACAACATAACTTCTCCTCAAACCAAGCAAAAGGGCTCGTTTGGTACGAGAGATAAGGGATAATTAATATCGAGGTTAAATTTAAGATGAGTTTATCCCATGTTTGGTTGGGATAAAATTGCAGTATAACTAATCCCTTGATTAGTTATCCCGGAATATAATATTTTTTTATCCCTATGAGAGGGCGGAATAACTAATCCCGGGATACTAATCCTGGGTAATTAATCCGGGGATAACTTGTCTTCAACCAAACGACGTAGAGTTAGAAGCTTAAGTTAAATTAATTTCAATTTAGAAATTAGTCATTCTTTTTGAAACTGACCAAAAAGAAAATAAGTTCATATAAACTGGCACGGAGGAGTAGTAGTGCTTATACGATTCGGCACAATGTTTTTATCTTTTAAAATTTGAGATAAATAGAATTTTCTTCTCATTAAAAATCCTATTTAAATCTAGAATGTTAAATAAAAGAAGAAGACAATTTCTACAAGTTCACTTGATAAAAAAGAAAGAAAAAGAAAAAAGAAAGCCTAAATCACCAAACTCTGTCTAAAAATCGCAGTGTCACTAACTAGTTGAAGTGCCTTTCTTTTTTTAATACTTGAAAAAAGTTGCCCCCTAACTATGTTTTCGTTTTAGTTCTATAATTCATAATTCTTCGTTGAATTATCTCCAATTAATTTTACTTTTGACATGTAATTAATTTCTTTCTAAATTGATCATCAAATTTATCCCAATATGTAAATGTCATCAATATTTTATTGGACTATAATTGATAATGATGAACAAGCTGTGAATATTTCCTCAAAGATTACTACTACAATTTTGTGGTACTCTTATTTATTTTTCTAGGTAACTTAAACTCTTATTTTTATTTTCTAGGAGTAATAACTTTGGTCTAATACTGAAAGCGGCAAACATTATTTATCGACATAAGCAAGTGATGGATACTGGGGTCCAGTGCCATTGACACGTGTCCTCGTTGGATAAGAGGCTATCGATTATCATCAGAACTCTTCTGCACAATATTTTATTTAATTAGCATCATAAATTGGACCAAAAGCATAATAAAAAACCTTAAATATAATGATACATAGTACATATGTCATAATCTTTTAGTAAACGATTGTTGGAAGGTCATAATGAAATTTCATAAATATACAATTTTTGCATAATGGCTGTCCACGTTCTTTTTCTCCTTTTAATTGGAATCTTTTTCTAATTAATCGATCGAATTCATTGTTTACTTTTCGTTACCGGTATAATTATATATACACAAATTATACGTAATTATATATATATATATTATATATAAAATTATATATATATTATACTTACATTAATTATTTTTAATTAAACGATTGAATTAACTGGTATTTTCTATTAATTCTTCTTATATATCTTTCATAGTGGTATGCAAAATGTTGGAGAGAATGAACCGATGTTGTACGTAGATCAGATAAGCACAAAGACCTCATTATTGTATTCCTCTTTTTAATTTTTATATTTAATGATAGGTATTTTATTGTCGAGTCATTTTAACAAGCCAGTAATTATTTAAAAATGTCTTATCCTACTATAACATCAATCAGTGCAACAAGGACATGTTCTAGGACTTTGGTTCATTCTTGTCTTCTTTTTTTTCACCCCCGCATTCTGTACTTTCTTTGAAGCAAATTAATTGAATTAGTTTTGAAAAATCTTACTTTAGAGATAAAGCGCTCTTATCAAAGATAATTTTATTTCCGGGACTCAAATATAAAATCTTTCATTAAAGATAGAGGAGTATTTATTATCTCACCACGATTTTAATGTTTCTTTTTCTAAATAGTTAGAATGTGATGGAAGAATGCTTTGCAATCGTGAAGTGATTTACAATCGTTTATTTTTTTAATAAACTAGAATACTGTTAATAGAGTGTCGTATATAGGTATTGCTCAATCAGAACACATTGGCGGTTATAATTAAAGTGGGTATTTAAAATATCATTTCAATTTAAAAACCAATGCCATGTAAAAGTCAAAAAAAGGAAAATAATCAATTACTCTCAATCAATTTCTATCCAATGCAAGCGACGGGGGGATATAGTTCTTATTTGAGATATTTTAAAATTTTAACGGTGAACAATTATCTTTATTTGTTTTCACATCCCATTTGAATGTGAATAATTTGATTCTATTTCAAACCTAGTAATAAAAAATTCAAATAAAATAATAATATTTATTATAGCCGCACATGTTTAAAAAAATAATAATTTATATAGTGTTATAAAACGTTTTGATTTATTTGCTGAAACACAATCTAAAAGTTAAGCTACCGTAGCAGCTAGCGGTAGTGGTGGTTGACAGAGATGGTCATGAGCAGAGGCAGATTCAGGATTTAATGTTTATGGGTTCTTGCAACGGTCTCGAGTAAATTTTCAATAGTAACTGGGTTCACATTCAAATACTTGTAGATATTTAGTCAATTTTTCAAATACATTTACACTGTTTGGACAAAATCTACTGGGTTCACGTGAACCCGTAGGTCGAGAGGTGGATCCGCCCCCGGTCATGAGGTGATAGCCGTAGTTGGTAAAGGTGACGGCCAGAGGTGGAGCTAGAATTTCAACTTTGTGGATTCTAGATTTTGGAGAGACAACTTCAAGTGCTAATATGTATTCTAAATTTAATATTTGTACATATTTAATAAAATTTTTAACATAAATACTATTAAAATAAAAATTACTGGGTTCGGTTGACCTACGTCCGGGCTTCTAGCTCCACCTAAGATCACGACGGTGGAGCTTGTGCAATGGTGATTGTGCTTGATATCAGAATTGACGTTTTTGCGGTGGTAGTTAATGATGGCGATTATGTAGTGAGTTTTTGCGGTTAAAAACTGGTGGTGATGATTGTATGGTAATAGTTGATAAAATAGTGAGAAATGACTCTCGGAGGAATCTTTAAAAGAATAACGTCTAAATGATTTATTATAGAAGATCCGAATAAATCAATTGATTTGAATACATCAGACTTATTCAAAGAAAATATGTGATTGTACAAAATTAGAAACAAAAATACTCTTTAACTAACTATTTTAAATAATTCAAATTCAAACCTTTATTAAGTGAAAACAAATTAGCCATAATAACGTCGAGAATCGTCACAAACGAAAAGAAACAACCATTATCGCCAACTACTAAAGCCAATATGATGTTAACCTCAATCTTTTATTAAATTTAGTAGTACAATCTCTCAGAATGAATTTGTTTTAAACTTACTTAAACATATCTGAAAGATAAACAAAATGTACTCCTTTACCTTAAACGTTATCACCTAATTTGAAAGGATGAGGTGGAGGACAATTATAAGATGAATTAAGTATGATTATTTCTCAGCACATCCTCTACTTAGAATACAATTTATTATATATTCTAATAAACATGCTTATGCAATTATGCAAGACTTGGAACTCTTTATTATGTTAGATTTATTTGCTTGTGTAATCAAATCAATCATGATGTTGAGCTCCTCGTTGATAATAGATGAGGATGAGCTACTTTTTTTTCTTCTTTTTTTTCTCTTTTTGGTTGGAGTGACAGTACACAAGAATAAGGAATATCAAGAGGGACAGATAACATTCTTCAGCTCTTAATTAGAGATTTCGGATTTGAATTTCAAAAATAAAAAAAAATTATTATATAGAGATCTTCTTTAATAGCACAGTCCACTAGTGATATTGTCTCTTTGGCTTTAGGCCCACACGACTTTAAACGCGTCAAAGCTAGGGTCTAAAACTTATTTACTTAGATACCTAGCATCTCTTCCGTGTCTCTCCCGTATTTTGTCGATGTGGGATTCTCCTGGGGTATCATATGTGTCCCCCTTAGGGACTCAGTGTCCTCACTATTGTTCAAGGTCGCACGCGTAGTGCCTCCGATATCATATTTGTCACGACCAAAGTTCATATCACGTATTGTCCGCTTCGAGCCTAGGCCCGCACAGATTTATCTTCCGATTTACACCACATCGAGCCCCAAAAGCGTGTGTACCACGTGAACTTGTGTTGTACCTTATAAAGCTCTTTACTTTTCTCTCTCATTTCAGCATGGGATCCACCTAAGGTGACATGTCCACTCCTTCGTAAGCTTGTCAGCCTAGAAGCCTGCTAGTCCTTTTGACCCACCCTCTATCATGGGCATCACTATTTCTCTTTGTAACGAGCCTTACGCGGCAAGAATCCGAATTAGTCAGAGCTCCAATGTGAATATCGAATATTAGGTAAAAAATAAATTTAAAAAATAAGGGAAAGAAAGAAAGAAAGGATTTTGAACCCTTTATTTGGTAAAAAATATAACATAAATGTCAAACAATCCTAGCCATTCCTCATCAAATTGTCCTTACAAAACAGGAATTCAGGACTATTATTTTCCAAAAAATGAGAAATGATCATGATGAAGCTATTTGGAGCCCATCGCCCAAATTCATGAATATGGCGTAGATATTAGCACACGAAAAATTAAAAATCAAACTGAATTTCTGTTTTATGGCCCTAAAATACCAAAAAAAAAAAAATAAGGAACGGTTATGACAAAGTGATGATTATTGTTCATTAAGTCATTACTGACAAGCCCACAAATTTTTAGGTGATCTGGAGACCATCGCCATAGTCATGAAGATGGATTGGACATTAGTATATGAAAAATCAAAAATCGTCCTGAATTTCTGTTTTATGGCTCTAAAAAGCTAAAAAAATAAGAAACAAATTCTTCATTAAGTTATTTCTAATGGTCCCACAAAACTTTATACGATTCGGAGCCCGTCACCCGAATTCATGAAGATGGCATGGACATGCACACGAAAAATTTGAAATCGAAATTCCTTTTTTTTTTTCTTCAAATTTTGTCAATCTTGAATTCCTATTATATGGTCCTAAAACGCCAAAAAATGAGGACAGCCATGGCAAAGCGATGACTATATTTTATTTGGTCTTTTCTAATCGACCCACAAATTTAGGCGATTCGGAGCCTGTTGCCCGAATTCATGAAGATGGCATGGACATCAACACAAGAAAAATCGAAAATCGTCTTAAATTCTTATTTTTAGCCCTAAAACGCCAAAAAAAAAAAAAAGAGAGGAACGGTCATGGTGAAGAAATGATATTGTTCATTGGTCGTTTCTGAGGGACCCACAAAATTTTAGGCGATTCGAACCCCGTTGCCTGAATTCATGAAGATGACGTAGACATTAGCACACACAAATATGAAATCATCAAATGGTCCTAAAATGAAAAAAAACGAGAAAAAATCATGGCGAAGTGATGGTTATTGTTCATTAGGTCGTTTTTTATTGGCCCACAAAATTTTAGGCGATTCTAAAACCGTCGCCCGAATTCACGAAGATGGCGTGGACTACACGAAAATCAAGGAATTATCCTCAATTCCTTTTTATTGTCTTAAAACGCCAAAAAGCGAGGAATGGTATGGCTATTATTCACTAGGTAGTTTTTTATGGGCATGTAAAATTTTAGGAGATTCTAGTCGGGTCACCCGAATTCATGCAAATGGCATGGACTATAGCACACGAAAATTTGGGAATCATCCTGAAATACTGTTTTATGGCCCTAAAATACAAAAAAAATAAATAATAAAAAAGGAACGAGTCATAGCGAAATAATACTATTATTTCTTAATTTATTTTTATGGGCCCGCAAAATTTTAGGAGATTCGGGGCTGCTCGCCCGGATTCATACAGATGACATGGATTATAGCACACGAAAATCTAAAAATCATCCTGAATTCCTATTTTATGACTATAAAACGCCAAAAATAGGAATGGTCATAGCGAAGTGATGACTATTGTTCATTAGGTTATTTTTGATGGGCCTGCAAAATTTAGGAGATACGGAATCGGTAGCCCGAATTCATGTAGATGGTGTGGATTATAGAGCACAAAAATATTGGAATCGTCTAAAATTCCTACTTTATCGCCCTAAAATGCCAAAAACAAGGAACGGTCATGGCGAAGCGATGATTATTGTTCATTAGGTCATTTTTTATGGGCCCGCAATATTTTAGGAGATTCGGGGTCGGTCGCCCCAATTCATGGTGATGGCGTGGACTATAGCAAACAAAAATCTTAGAATCGTCTTAAATTTCTGTTTATGTCTCTAAAACACCAAAAAATGAGGAACGGTAATGACGAATTGATGACTATTGTTCATAATGTCATTTTATGTGGCCAACAAAATTTTAGGAGATTTGGAGCCAGTCTCCTGAATTCCTATTTTGTGGCCCAAAAACGCAAAAAGACGAGACGATCATGGTGAAGTAATGACTATTTTTCGTCAGGTCGTTTTTTATGTGCCCATAAAATTTTAGGAGATTCGAGGCCGTTCGCTCGAATTCATGTAGATGGCGTGAACACGCGAAAAACTAAGAATCGTCCTGAATTCCTGTTTTATGGCCCTAAAATTCCAAAAAAATGAGGAATGACTATTGTTCATTAGGTCATTTTTTATGGGCCAGCAAAATTTTAGGAGATTCAGTGCTGGTGACCCGAATTCATGCAGATGGCGTGCTCTATAGCACACGAAATCTAGGAATCATCCTAAACTCCTGTTTATGGACCTAAACTGCTAAGAAACGAGGAATGGTCATGGAGAAGTAATGACTATTGTTCCTTAAATTATTTTTTATGTGCCCGTAAAATTTTAGGAGATTCGGGGCCGGTCGCCCGAATTCATGCAGATGGCATGTATACGCAAAAATCTAGCAATCGTCCAGAACTCCTGTTTTATGAACGGTTATGGCAAAGCGATGAATATTTTTCATTAGGTCGTTTTTGTTGGTTCCATAAAATTTTAAGAGATTCGGGGTCAGTCGCCCGAATTCATGCGGATGGGATACACTATAGCACAAGAAATTCGGAAATCGGGCCGAATTCTAAAATCTTGGCCCTAATATGCCAAAAAATGAGGAATGATCATGCCAAAGATTGTTCATTAGGTTAATTTTTATGGCCCCGTAAAGTTTTAGGTAATTCGGATTCGTTAGCCCAGATTCGGATCGATTTCCAAATTTTCGTATGTTATAATAGTTCAAGTCATCTACACGAATCCGGATTACATGAATAATAGTCATGGCTTCGGTCTGACCGTTACTCATTTTTCGACATTTTAGCCCTAAAAAATTGAATTCGGGCTGATTTCTAAATGTTTGTGTGTTATAGTCTACGCCATCTGCATGAATCTGAGCTACCTTATGCGAATCGCCTAAAATTTTGAGGGGCCATAAGAAATGACCAAATAAATAATAGTCATGGCTTCGGCATGACCGTTTCTTTTTTTTTGGCATTTTAGGACAAAAAAATAGAATTTGGATCGATTTCCAACTGTTTGTGTGCTATAGCCATCGGCATAAATCCCGGCTATCAAATCCAAATCGCCTAAAATTTTGCAGGGCCATAAAAAGTAACCTAATGAACAATAGTCATGGCTTCGTCATGACCATTCCTCATTTTTGGCATTTTAGGGCCAAAAAACTTAAATTCGGGCTGATTTTCAAAATTTACGTGTGCGATAGTCTACGCTATCGAATCGAAATCGCCTAAAAATTTTGTGGAGCCATAAAAATGATCTAATGAATAATAGTCGTGGTTTCGGCATGACATACCTCGTTTCTTAGCTTTTACGGCCAAGAAATTAAAATTCAGGCCTATTTTTAAATTTTTATGTGCTATAGTACATGCCATCTGCATGAATCCGGGTTACCGGAAATCGCCTAAAATTTTACGGGACCATCAAAATGACATAATGAACAATATTCATGGTTTCAGCATGACCGTTCATCATTTTTTTTTTGGCATTTTAGGGCCAAAAAATAGGAATTCGGGTCAATTTCTTAATTTTAGTATGCTATAGTTCACGTCATCTTCATGAATCCGTGCTACCGAATTCGAATCGCCTGAAATTTTGTGGGACAATAAAAAATGACCTAGTGAACAATAGACATGGCTTCGGTATGATTGCTCCTTTTTTTTTTTTTATCATTTTAGGGCAAAAAATTAGAATTTGGGACGATTCCCAAATTTTTCGGTGCTATACTCCACGCCATCTGCATGAATCCGGGCTACCACATCCGAATTGCCAGAATTTTTGTGAGGCATAAAAAATTACCTAATGAACAATAGTCATGGTTTCACCATGACCGTTCCTAGTTTTTTCATATTTTAGGACCAAAACACTTGAATTCAGGCTAATTTCCAAATTTTCGTGTCTAGTCTACACCATTTGCATGAAATTCGGGCTATCGGATCAGAATAGCCTAAAAATTTACGAGGCCATAAAAAATAACCTAATGAACAATAGTCATGGCTTCGGCATGACAATTCCTCGTTTTTTGGCATTTCAGGGCCAAAAACTAAAATTCGGGACGATTTCAAAATTTTCGTGCGCATAGTCCACGCCATCTACATGAATTCGGACTACCGAATCCAAATCGCCTAAAAAGTTTCGAGCCATAAAAAATAATCTAATGAACAATAGTCATGGCTTCTGTATGACTTTTCCTTGTTTTTTGGCGTTTTAGGGCCAAATTACTGGAATTCCGGCCAATTTTAAATTTTCATGTGCTATATAGTCCATGCCATCTGCATGAATTCGAGCTACCGGATCTAAATCGCCTAAAATTTTACAGAGCCGTCAAAAATTACTTAATGAATAATAGTCATGTCTTTGGCATGACCTTTACACTCTTCCTTTTTTTTTGTATTTTATGGCTAAAAACTAGAATTCGGGCTGATTTTCAAATTTTTATGTGCTATAGACATTCTGCATGAATACGGGCTACCGGATCCGAATTGCCTAAAACTGTGTGAGGACATTCAAAATTATCTCATGAACAATAGTCATGACTTCGGCATGACCATTCCTCTTTTTTGTATTTTAGGGCTAAAAAATTCGAATTCGAGCTGATTTCTTAATTTTTCATGTGCTATCTGCATGAATCTGGATTATCAGATCCGAATCGCCTAAATATTTGTAGGGCCATAAAATTACCTGATGAACAATAGCTATGGCTTCTTCATGATCGCTCTTCATTTTTTTTGGTATTTTAGAGCCAAAAAATTAGAATTCGGGCTAATTTCAAAATTTTCATGTGCTATATGTATGAGTCTGAGCTACCAGATTTGGATCTCCTTAAATTTTGCAGGGCCAAAAAAAATGACCTAATGTACAATACTCATAATTTCGAATAAACATCTGGAATTCAGGTTGATTTCCAAAATTTCATGCGTATCGCTTAAAAAGTTTGCGAGGCCAAAAAAAATGACCTAAGTCATGGTTTCGGCGTAACTGTTCCTCGTTTTTTGGCATTTTAAGGCCAAAAAACTGAAATTCAAAGCGATTTCGTGTGCTATAGTCCACCCTATTTGCATGAATCCGGGTAACCGGATCCGAATAGCCTAAAATTTTATGGGGCCACAAAAAATTAACCTAATGAATAATAATCATAGCTTCAGCATGATCGTTCCTCTTTTTTGGTATTTTAGGGCCAAATAATTGAAATTCGTGTCGATTTCTAAATTTACATGTGCTACAGTCCACGCCATCTGCATGAATCCGGACTACCGAATCCAAATCGCCTAAAACTTTTGGGGGCTATAAAAATGACTTAATGAATACTCATGACTTCGGCATGACCGTTCCTCGTTTTTTGGCATATTAAAGCTAAATAACTGGAATTCTGGCCAATTTTTACATTTTCGTGTGCGATAGTCCATGCCATGTGCATGAATATGGGCTAGGGGATCCGAATTGCCTAAAATTTTGCGAGGCCATAAAAATGACCTAATGAACAATATTCATGGCTTCGGCATGACCGTTTTTCGTTTTTTGAAATTTTAGGGCCAAAGCCAAATAACTGAAATTCGGGCCAATTTCTAATTTTTCGTGTGTTATTGGCCACGCCATCTGCATGAATGCGGGCTAACAGATCCAAATTGACTAAAATTGTGCAGGGCCATACAAAATGACCTAATAAACAATAGTCATGGTTTCGGCATGACCGTTCCTCGTTTTATCGCATTTTAGGGCCAAAAATCTGGAATTCAAACTGATTTCTAAATTTTCATGTGCCATCACGCCATCTAATAAATCCAGGCTACCAGATCCGAATCATCTAAGATTTTTTGGGGCCATGAAAAATGACCTAATAAAAAATAGTCATGGTGTCGACATGATCATTCCTCGTTTCTTTTTTTTTTTTTTTTTGCATTTTAGTGCAAAAAAATTAGAATTGGAGCCAATTTCCAAATTTCATGTACTATAGTCCATGCCATCTTCATGAATCTGGGCTACAGGATCAGAATCGTCTAAAATTTGTGGGGCCATAAAATGAGCTAATGAACAATATTTACGATTTCGTCATGATTGTTCCTCATTTTTTCGCATTTTAGGGCCAAAAAATTAACATTCGGGCTAATTTTAAAATTTTCCTGTGCTATAGTCCACCCCATCTATATAAATGCGGGCTATCAGATCCGAATCGCCTAAAATATTGTGAGGCCATAAAAAATGACCTATGAACAATAGTCATGGCTTCAACATGACCGTTACTCCTTTTTAGTATTTTAGAGCCAAAAGGACGATTCCCAAATTTTGGTATGCTATAATCCACACCACCTGTTTGTATCCGGGTTATCGGATCCGAATCGCCTAAAATATTGCAAGGACATCAAAAATGACGTAATGAACAATAGTCATGGATTCGGCATGACCGTTCCGCACTATTTGTTATTTTAGGCCACAACACTAGAATTCAGGCCGATCTATAGTTCACGCCATCTGCATAAATCCGGGCTATCGAATCTGAACCGCCTAAAAATTTCGAGGCCATAAAAAATGACCGAATAAACAATAGTCAAGGTTTTAGCATGATCGTTCCTCGTGTTTTAGCATTTTAGAGCATAAAAAATGGACGGGCCAATTTTTAAATTTTTGTGTGCTATAATAATCCACGCCATTTGCATGATTCCAGACTACCGGATTCAAATCTCCAAGAATTTTGCTGGGACATAAAAACTGACCTAATGAAAAATATTCATGGCTTAGGCATGACTGTTGCTCGTTTTTGGATATTTTAGGGCCAAAAAACTTGAATTTGGACCGATTTTAAATTTTTTGTATTCTATAGTCCATGCCATCTGCAAGAATCTGGGATCCCGGATCCGAGTCGCTTAAAATTTTGTAGGGCCATAAAAAATGACCTACTGAATAATAGTCGGTTCCTCATTTTTTGGCATTTTAGGGCCAAAAAATTAGAATTCGGGCCGATTCAAAAAGTTTCGTGTGCTAGAATTGCCTAAAATTTTGCAGGGCCACTAAAAATGACCTAATGAGAAATAGTCATGGTTTTAGCATTACCATTCCTTGATTTTTTATATTTTAGGGCCAAAAATGAATTTCAGGTCGATTTCTAAATTTTCGTGTGCTAAAGTCCACGCCATCGACATGAATCCGGACTATTGGATCCGAATCACCTAAAATATTGGGGGATCATCAGTAATGACCAACTGAAAAATAGTCAGTTCCTCAATTTTTGACATTTTAGGGTAAAAAAATTAGAATTCGGGCCGATTCAAAAACAATTCGTGTGCTAGAATTGCCTAAAATTTTGCGGGGCCACTAAAAATGACCTAATGAATAATAGTCATGATTTCAGCATGACCGTTCCTCGGTTTTTAATATTTTAAAGCCAAAAAATTAGAAGTCGGGCCGATTTCAAATTTTTGTGTGCTAGTCCACGCTATCTGCATGAGTCCGAGCTACCAGATTTGAATCGCCTAAAATTTTGTGGGGCCAACAAGAATGACCTAATGTGCAATACTGATAGGTTCAGCATGACCGTTCTTTGCTTTTTGACATGTTAGGAAAAAATTGTAATTCGCGCCGATTCTAAATTTTCGTGTGCTATAGTCCACGCTATCTGCATGAATGCAGGCTACCGAATTCGAATTGCCTAAAATTTTGCGGGACCATAAAAAATTACCTAATGAACAATAGTTATGGCTTCGGCAAGATCGTTCCTCGTCGTTTGGCATTTTAAGGCAAAAAAATTAGAATTCGGACCGATTTTTAAATTTTCGTGTGCTATAGTCCACGCCATATGCATGAATCCGGGCTACCAGAAGCAAATTTTCTCAAATTTTGCTGGGCCATCGAAAATTACCTAATGAAAAATAGTCATGGCTTCGGCATGACCGGTCCCCTTTTTTGGCATTTTATGACAAAAATATAAGAATTCAAGCCGATTATCAAATTTTCGTGTGTTATAGTCCACGCCATCTGCATGAATTCGGGCTATCGGAACCGAATCACTTAAAATTTTGCGGGGCCATAAAAAATGACCTAATGAACAATAGTCATGGCTTCTGCATGACCATTCTCCTTTTTGGCATTTTAGGGCAAAAAAATTAAAATTCTGGCCGATTTCTAAATATAGTCCACGCCATCTGCATGAATCCGGACTACCACCGCCGTTCTCCAGGAAACTAGCGGCTCACAGCCGAATTGCCTAAAATTTTATATGGACATCAATAATGACCTAATGAACAATAGCTATGATTTTGGCATGACTGTTCCTCATTTTTTGATATTTTAGGGCCAAATTACTGAAATTCGGGCCGATTTCTAAATATTTATGTCTTATGGCCACTCTATCGCGTGAATCCGAGCCACCGGATCCGAATTGACTAAAATTTTGCGGGGCCATAAAAAATGACCTAATGAACAATAGTCATGGTTTCAGCATGACCGTTCCTCGTTTTTGGCATTTTAGGGCAAAATAACTAGAATGCGGGCCAATTTCCAAATTTTTGAGTGTTATAATCCATGCCATCTGCATAAATACGATCTACCGGATCCGAATCGCCTAAATTTTTCTAGGCCATACAAAATGACCTAATGTACAATAGTCATGGCTTCAGCATGACCGTTCCTCATTTTTTGGCATTTTAGAGCCAAATTACTGAAATTCGAGCAGATTCCTAAATGTTCGAGTGCTACAGTCTACGCCATCTGCTTGAATGCGGGCTACCGGATCCGAATCGCCTAAAATTTTATGGGGCCATCAAAAATGATCTAATAACAAAGTCATGGCTTCGGCAAGACAGTTCCTCGTTTTTTGCATTTTGGGGCAAAAAAACTAGAATTCGGGCCGATTTCTAAATTTTTGTGTTCCATAGTCTACGCCATCTGTATGAATCGGGGCTACCGGATTCAAATCGCCTAAAATTTTGCAAGGCCATAAAAAATTACCTAATGAATGATAGTTATGGCTTCGGCAAGACCATTCCTCGTCTTTTGACATTTTAGGGCAAAACATTTGGAATTCGGACTGATTTCTAAATTTTCGTGTGCTATATTTCACCCCATATGCATGAATCGGGCTACCGGAAGCGAATTGTCTAAAATTTTGCGGGACCATAAAAAATTACTTAATGAATAATAGTCATGGTTTCGACATGAACGTTCCTCATTTTTTGGTATTTTATGACAAAATTAGTAGAATTCGGGCCGATTATCAAATTTTCATTTGTTATAGTCCACACCATCTACATGAATTCAAGCAATCGGAACCAAATCGCTTAAAATTTTGCGAGGCCATAAAAAATGACCTAATGAACAATAGTCATAGCTTCTGCATGACCATTCCTCGTTTTTGGCATTTTAAGGCCAAAAAAACTAGAATTCGGACTGATTTCTAAATATAGTCCACGCCATCTGCATGAATCGGGGTTACCGGATCCAAATCGCCTAAAACTTTATAGGATCAATAATGACCTAATGAACAAAAGTCATGGCTTCGGCATGCTCGTTCCTCTTTTTTGGTATTTTCGGGCCAAATTACTGAAATTCGGGCCGATTTCTAAATTTTTGTGTGCCATGGCCATGCTATCTGCGTGAATCCGGGCTACCGGATCCGTATCAACTCAAATTTCGCGGGGCCATAAAAATGACCTAATGAACAATAGTCATAGCTTCAGCATGATCGTTCCTCATTTTTGGCATTTTAGGGCAAAATAACCGGAATGCACAATTTTCAAAATTTCGAGTGTTATAATCCATGCCATCTGCATAAATGCGATCTACCGGATCCAAATCGCCTAAATTTTTTGGGGCCATAAAAAATGACTTAATGTACAATAGTCATGGCTTCAGCATGACTGTTCCTCGTTTTTTGGTATTTTAGGGCCAAATTACTGGAATTCGGGCGGATTTCTAAATTTTCGAGTGTTATAGTGCATGCCATCTGCTTGAATGCAGGCTGCCGGATCAGAATCGCCTAAAAATCTATTGGGCCATCAAAAATGACCTAACGACAAATTGTCATGGCTTAGGCAAGACAGTTCCTTGTTTTTTTTGCATTTTGGGGAAAAAAAACTAGAATTTGGGCCGATTTTTAGAATTTTGTGTGCTATAGGCCACGCCATCTGCATGGATCCCGGCTATCAAATTCGAATCGCCTAAAATTTTGTGGGGCCATAAAAAATTACGTAATGAACAATAGTTATGGCTTCGGCAAGACCATTCCTTGTCTTTTGGCATTTTAAGGCAAAAAAATTGAAATTCGAACTGTTTTCTAAATTTTCGTGTGCTATAGTCCACCCCATATGCATGAATCCAGGCTACCGGAATTGAATTGTCTAAAATTTTGCGGGGCCATCAAAAATGACCTAATGAACAATAATCATGGTTTGTGCATGACCATTCCTCGTTTTTAGCATTTTAGGACTAAAAAAACTAAAATTCGGGGCAAAGGAGGGGCAAAATTAGACTTCCAAAAAGGACAGCAACTCTATCCATTATCAGGGCACATCGAAAATTATAGGAAAAATGATATTGTATAGCTACTCTTAAATCATTGTCGAAAAAATGTATAATTTTTATATATTTTTATGTATATACATTCTGTATGTTATATACAAAAATATATAATTTTAATACATTTTTCCGACTATCGAATGTAAATAGTTTCTAGCGGAGATTAAAAGTGAGGCAAATTATAGGAAATAGGAGTATTGACTTTTCAGTCAACTGAGCAGCAAGTCTAGGGGCAAAACAGCAATAAACTGAAATTTTATGGATTTTTTCGTAAAGTTACATGAACCATAAGCTCCTCATGGTTCCCTCTTATTAATAGTACTAATAACCGATAACCATATGCTAAATATTATACTACAATTTTTGGGATCTTCGAACAGATAGACGGTTATTGTTTTCCTTTTTTAGTCGATATACACAAAATATACACTAATGATACATGATTGTTCATATAATATATACAAATTGTACATATATATTATATATTTAACGGGCATTTTTAGCTTAAGCAATTGAATATACAGCTATTTAACTTAAGAATCCTAAAATTAATCTTAAACCACTTTAAAAATTGAAAAGGAAAAACAATATAATTTTATTGGTCCCAACTATTACCTGAAATTCAAATTTTAAAAGGAGTCTGCTTTTATGATCATGTTGTGCTAATTAACATGAGTAAATTTTTCGCTTAACTTATGTTGAATGATACAAAGATGCCTTTTTATAACATAAGAAATTACATGGGCGGAATCCAACCGAAAAGCGTTAGACGGACTAAGGGCAAGCGAGATAAAAAAAGCAGCTGGTCCCATGTGTAACAAAAAGGATAGGAATGAATTGAATAAAGAAAGAATATATAGAACCTTGAGCATTTTCTCCTCTCGACAATGCAATAGTTGAGAGTAAAAAAGGGGTATCCGCATAGAAGAATTGCTGGTGTTCTCTCTGTGATTTTTTTTGCTTCTAAAGTTCTTCTCTTATTTTCTTCGTCTCTTTCTCTGCGTTTATAAATGTTTTGCTTCTATTAAAGGTGCTCCTGCAATTATCTTCACTGTCAATTTCTTGTATATCTTTCTAAGGTAATTAATTTTCTTTAATATGTCTTGAATATATATATAATAAAAAAAAGGCTATAGTTTAATGAAACATTTAGGTTTAATATGTCTATTCAGTCCCTAAGTGCTCCTCTTGCCCTTAACTTTGGGTCTCTTGTCATGACCCGCCACATCATCATGCCATGTAGCTGCCATTTGGCATATATTAATGGCACGTGAAAGCTTGCGTATGAAATAGACTAGCACATGTGGGAAGGTTCTAGAGAAATATAGAGATTTCTCATGAAAGACCTTAGAAACCTATGGAATTGCTAGGAAAGTCCTTAGAAGATTCTAGCTATGTAGAATATTCTAGAGAAGGGACTTACTTGTAAATACTAAGGGCTTTGTGTAATAATTATTATTTAGTCACTAGCCCCTATGCAATTAGTATATAAAGTTGGTTATTCATTTGTAACTCACTAAGAAAAGTAACCAAGTTCTCTACAATAAAAAGCTTGCTTTGGCAATTCTCCTGTAGCGATTTTGAGTGTAGTAAGGCTGACTTGGCATAGCAGGAACGTGAGCAAGTCATGCAAGATCGTGAGCGAGTTGACAAGTGCCGCACGCGTACTTAGTTAACGACTAAGAATGTAACACTCTTGTAAGTGTTTATCTCTTTCAATTTCTTCTTTCCTCAATTATACAATTTGTCTCCTTTGTGAATTTTGTACCACTTTTGTATTAATATCTTAAATGCATCGGTTCTTTGATGTTCAACTTTTTTGACAAGAAAAATTAGGGTTTCGACTGAGTTTCTCTGTAACCCAAAGTCTCCATAGCATCGTAACATCCATCACCAGAAAAGAAGCTTAACACAAATTAAACCTGGTGTCTTTGTCTTCTGCAGTTCAAATTTGACCATTAAAGTAGATAATATCTTACATTTTGAGTTTTAATTTAAGGGGCGCGCAATTATCGATTGATGAAAGTGATATTTAAGGCTCTGAGTGGTTCGACAATTGGATGGTAAAGAAAGTTACCGCTGAACTTCAAGAAGATTAAAAGAAATAATGAGAGGTTCTCAGTGAGAGTTAAGCTAAACTGATGATTACCCCGGGATTCTTGCTTTCTCTGTTTTTTTTATTTTGTATTTTTATTAAGGAATTTGAGGCTTTAATGGAATTTTAATATAATTAATACAATTTATTTACAAACAATTCAGGTAAGTGAAAAGTATAATAATCGTATATAATTAATTGTTGAGTCAATCCTCTGCCATAGTAATAATTAACACAATTAGGATCCTTTATTTTCCAATTTCCATAGTAATTGAAAAGCATATTAAAGTGTATAGTTTTTCTTCGTTTATCCATTTGTAATAGTAATGGATAGTACTTATTTTTCTTTTTTACTTCAAGTTGACTATGTTTTACTCTAACAAAAAGTCTTTACCCAAAACAAAAATTACATTATATATAAGATTTTAGAGATAGGTTAGATCAATATAATGAAAATAAAAAAATTGAATTTAATTTATAGAATGAACTTATCTCGTTTACCCAAAACGGACCTGCTATTAATTTTTGTATAAGATTTTACAAATGAGTATGCTAAAGCTGGATACAGAAATGAAGTTTTTCTGTATAAGTACTTTTTAAAGTTTACATCGGAGAAGAAAACATTTTAAACATTGTACAAGGGTATAATGGGAATTATAAGAAATAATGCTGATTTTTCAGCAAAAAGTCAAGTCTTTATTCCAGACGGTGCAATACAGCTCAGCGAGGAAAATCATTAATTCCAACAATACCCCTACGCCAGACAGGCATGTTGACCATCAGGTGCCTGCTTATTCTCTCTTATTTATTAGTAAAGATAAAGAAGTAAATTAATAAATGTAAATAAATAATGAGAGAAGCTTGTAAATGTTTAACCAAAAAATAGTTTTTGTGGCAAAACAAATATAAAAACAATTCGGATTTTTAATAATCAATGTTACTTCACTTTTCCTAATATAGATGAATGGAAAATAATAAAATTAAAATATTGAGAAAATAAGGAAAATGAAATCCATTGGTTATAGCAGCTTCCTTCCAAAAGGAAAAAAATAAGATCTTCAAATAGCAGAAAATAAAATATAAGCAATTGACAATATAATTTCGTGATGTCCCTACAAGTTATGGTAAAGGAGATTTATATAAGGGTATAATATATAACTGTCTTGCCCTACTTAATTCCTTCCCGTTATTAATATTTATTACATTGATTATCCGTTAAATGGTAATTTGCAACTATTAGGATAATAACAGCCAATCTCACATAAACAGGAGATATACCAATCCCCATTGTGGATACCTGATGGGGGGAAAAGAGAGAATATGTACAAGAATATCCACATGCATCAAGTTGAAAAATGTTTGAGGGCCAAAATTAAAATAAGAAAATGATATATAATTAAAAAAATTCTTTTTTGTTTTTCTTAATATATGAGACCATCAAAGTTATGAAGTTGTTTACACGATTTGGCATTGAATTGAATCACTAACATAGCTTAATCATCAAAATGAAAATCTGAATGAAGAAAAATAATTGACACAAAAAAGCATTTGGTCTTTCTATCACCATAGACGGAAATGCAAAGAGCTTGATTATTAGTAAAATTTTATATAATAATCTTAAGTTAACTCTTACATCCACCAACTCATAATTCTTTGTTTTCCCTTACAGTGACTTGCCCCTGGCCTGAGATTCTATGGAGTGAAAAATCGAAGTGTAGAAATAGAGGTACACAACTTCCTTTTACAATCGTTAACGATATACAAATGATACAGGAGCTACATACTCAAATTATGGGAACAAAGCTTCTCAATGATATCATTGGACTTGACAAAAACTTCAGTAACTAAGAAAAAGAAGGATCAAAGTTTTCTACAGTACGGAACTAGTGATAGTATCTATTCTGTTGGTAACCATACTGCTGTTGATGATCTGACTCTGGAGTGAAATTGTGTGATTCCAAGTTACTCCTGAGGCGCCAGCCTTCAGGTTCCTTCAGGAACTGATTTGACTCTATATAGTTTCGCATATTCACAATCACCTTGTTCAACTTTGCATCACCTCGATCTTTCAATGCAGTTAGAAAATCTTTAGCAATGATATCCAACATCTTTCTGAATTGTGTCTTATATCTTTTGTGTAGAGCAAAACCTGCCATCTAGGTAACCAAGACAATTTCTTTTAACTCCTACCTCATTTCATTAACATATAAGGAACTGAGAAAGAGCTTCAACTTACTTCAAGAAAAGCCTGCAAGGCAGCTGCAGTATATAAATTTGCTGGGAGAACATTTAAGAATCTGGCTATCCATGCCCAACCTTCTCTGAGGCCATGCAAGTTTTGGCAGCCTTCAATTTCAGTCTGCCACAAAATGCAGTTTACTACTAAATCAGTTACTATAGGAATGAAGTAAGGAAAAAAAACAATTTTGGTCCCTGAATTATCGTGTCATTTTATTTTTGTCCTTGTATTATTTGGCTGAGCACATCTGACCTCCAATTAAACAAAATGTGCAGTTCTAGTCCAATCACCAAATAAATATAACAGGATGTCATATTCAACTAACAAATATTAGTTTGGGATTCTGTCACTTCTCCATCAAACCTCAGGCCAAAGGAGCTCTGCACCAAGAACTCCCTTAACAAAATTCCTATATGTGGAATAACAAGTATTAGTTTGGGCAAGCACATTCTTTGGCTTTGATCATTTATGGCAGCGTACTGCTCGGTTCACAACCTGTAGCACTGGTAACTAATATTGCAAAAAGGACATCTTGTCCAGAATGTTTCCTGCTCTGCTGATGAAGTTGGCCAAAGGAAGAAAGAAAGGTCAGAAGCTCTCTTTCGAGAGCCTCTTTTGTTGGGCTCGGCGGCCCCAATCGCAAGGCTAGATCCAGATCCCCCATAGCCTGTTCAGCATGAGGAATGGCTGGCGGAGTATCAGGATTTCCTTGATCCATTCTCAACATCTCAGGCCCCTCTACCAACTCGCTCCCGGTGACATTAGGCACTACCTCATTTGGACCGGTTCCGCTTGGGGGTTAGGTTATACCGCTTGGGTTTTTTTTTCTAATATCGAAGGCAATTATCTTTGTTTTATTTTAAATCATTGGGTTTAGACATTACTTCGGTGCTTTTTAATCCTTTCAAAATGGCAGCAACATACCCCTTTTGCGATTTCTATGAAAAAATCCTACAGGCGATGGATTCCCGTGTGAAACACTTTGGATCGAAAAAGTTTGATCAATTCCAAGAGTGTGAAAGATTACCTTTTGATTTACCAGAAGCAGAAGAAGAATTAGTAGCAGGGTTCTGTTTGTGGACAGTGATTCAGATACTGAACTGAATGCTAAACCATTTGAAATATTGTTTTGTCAAACTGGTGGATTTTGAATAACCTGCTGAGATAGTGGCTTTGCTGCTGTAACCTCGGATAAAATTCAGCACTTTCTATCATACAAAGCTCTTTTACTGGGTCGGAGAGCACCACATCTACTTCCCCAACCTAACATGAAAGCTGCTTGTGCACCTGGAAAGGCTCTTGTTCGGATGAAGCACAAGTCTCCAATATTGATGTCTAATGGTGACTTTATCAACATGAGGGATCCATTGCAATCTCTTTTAATCCCACTCCACTGCTCTGAGCTAGAAAATGAACATTAGAGACAAGTAGTTGAAATATGTTCTATAGCTGAGGGTAAAGTCCTTCAGATTTCAATGCAACCTCCTGAGTCCCTTCAAAGTCATTATTCTGGACTTTCTTCTCACGGAGCTCTTTAGCCCTTAGGGCTTCATTTGTTGCACCCCGTCGCAAATCGCAATCAATTTTAACCAGTAAGATACACCAGACATGCATACAAAAGTCCCCAACTTATATTCGTCATGCTCAATTTTGTGTTCCTTATACCTAGGAGCGAGTGACGAAGATGGGTTTATCACACTGGCGATGGCTTCTTATTGAACGTAGAGTATCAATTAAGCACTGATCCACTCCAAACATCATGTAGGTGGAAATGCCAACATAATTTCCATTTTGAAGGGCACACACATTCTCAAAGAGAATTGGATCTCTATTTGGAGGCTTTAAAGGGAACCTAACAAGAAATTGAAGTAAACCACAACTCAAAAAGATGATGGGCACGAATTATGATGAGTATATGTATATTTGGTATTCCCTTTATTTTCAAGTTGAAATCATCAATGCATAGAAACTGCTAATTGTTGGTGCTAACTGAAGGAGGAAGAATGGCCAGGTTGATGGAGAAACGACTGAACCCAAATTGATGTTCTGTTAGTTTCAACGAGTGATTGGACCAAAATCGCACATTTGTTAAATTGAAGGTCAGATATGATCATGCAAATAATGCAGGGACTAAAACCGGAATAAAGCAAAACTCAGAGACCAAAACCACTATTTTCCCAAAAGAGTAAGATAGACGAAAGTGTCGGCAACACAAGCATTAAGGATTCTTGAGGATAAAAGTAACAAATGTCTAAGCAACTGACCTGAACAAGAGCACCATATAATTTCATGTATGCACTTAAGCGATCCACATAACTATCAGTATTTTCTATCTTCCCATCTTCCTCTGCATAACCAATAGCTTTGTAATAAGCTTCTTTAGTCTGAAATGCTGCCTGAAGTGAAAGAACACATCAAAATTAATTTTCGTGGAGGTAGCATAGTACGATGTGAATCATGGGGTGAAGAAGGTTAACTAATGTCTGCGACAAGTTCTTTTCTCACCACTTAATTGAAGAAATATCATGCTCCAAGACAATCAAGTAAAAAGAATTCCACAAAAGACAACAATGAGATATGTAGATGCCAAACAAGTAATACTAAGGTAAATAAGAAGTACCTCTGAGTAAATAATGTACTTAGGAACTGCGTAAATGCAAACTTTATTCAACTCGCCTATGAGAACATCCATGGCAAGAGGGACCTGTGATGAAAAGCAAACCAATATGTAAGGATGGTAATCTACATTAGTTAGTACTTTCTGATTCATATTCATGATCCCTTTTCAAACACTAAAGTCTCCTGTCCTAAATTAAAGCTTTTTATGTTGTTTAACAATCCTAGAGCCGTTCTCGCGCTATCAATACAACCTCTAGATTTCCCTTCGTCAGAAATTACTGACATCTACTTTAAATTCGAAGGTATCCCCCATTTTTTCCAGCAATTCACCTTTTGGGCTCAGGTCTGGATATTGCGTTTGGATAGAAAACAATTATATTTTTGGTGGTTTTAGGAAATTTAGCTTCGGGTTTGTGTTTGGGTATGGCTTTTGGTAAAAGTATCACTAAATCCCTAAGCAATTTTTTAGGCCTTCAAATGGGTGAAAATTAAAAGATTTGGTTGACGAGAAACAACAAATATTTTGTTGAAGAAAAAAGAAAGCGGGAGTCTAAAGTGTAAAGTGGAGATGTAACCAGTACTTAACCAGCCACTTTACTGGCAGCAGAGGGGCTAGCCTGATAATTTGAGACCCCAATTTGTTTTGGTTCTGGAGAACAAGTTTAGGTTAGAAAGTTTGGCATAAGAAACAAGCACCCTTAATGTGAAGTCAAAACGTGACACTCAATCTGGGACTGAGCATGACTAGGTTTAGATGAAAGCATATTGGCTTTTTACTGATTAGTGAAGGAACAAAAATGCTTTAGCTGCTTTCTTTTCAGTTATTGACGTTGATCTCCTGATTATAAGACAACAAGACCTAATATTGACCTATAATAGCAAGAGGACCAGAACAATATCATAATTACCTTTGAAGTAACAAGGACGATTACACGACCATATGCATAGACGGCACTGTTAAAGCTTCCTGTAGGGTTCACACACAGGGACACAACCTATAAAATTGAAAACCATAATCACAGTAAATATCCTTATATGTTTGGGTCAAATAGTAGAATATATTCAATACACACTAATCAACTGCTGCATCAAGAACCCACAATTTTCTACAAGCATAAACATATGCAAACCCCAAACCCCCAACATCCGCCCCCGTAATGTGCCCCTCCCAAAAGAGAAAAGGAAAAACAGAAAGAAGAAAAAACAATGACATCATAAGAGACACCGAAAGAAAAAATCCCAGTTGAAGTACTTCAGGATTTTACCTTCTGTGCAAACATCGCAATGCTGATGGATTGTGGACATGTTGAATCACTGATTAGCTTAATTAATTCATCTGCTTTCACTCTGCACAAGGAAAAGTAACATTCATGTATCAAACAGCAATATAGTTCTTGCACCTCATGAAGTTTATTCCCAAAAGTGGTTCAAAAATATAGGTCAAAGCAACCAAATACGTGACTTAAATATGGGAGGTAGAAAATGGTTTCAACAAGAAAAATCATTCAAGCTACAGGAGATAGGGCTAACAATCTAAGAGATGAGCATCCATGTACCTGACATTTTCTTTTGTACCAGTGATAGTTCTGATTCGTCTGGCTATTTCCATTTCATATTTTCGGTAAGCCTGTTAAGAAAGAATTTGTATTAAACTACAGAATATCAGAAGTACCCAAAATCCGGATTGTGGAGTAGTAGTAGTAGTAGTTTTATAAAATATCAGAAATTACTTAACCCAAATTAACATCCTTAGAATCTCAAATAGAACTCTGGACTAAAGCTCTGTACGCTAAGATGGAATATAATAATTCAAAATGTATCTGATGACACTCCAACTAAACAAGCAACTATTTCTTTTTCTTTAATTAAAAAATGACCATATTAGCCAGAAGGTGCAAGTAGCACGCATTTAGGATAAAATGAGAGAAGATCACTTGAGATGGTATGTTGATGTCCTTCGTCAACCTACAGATGCAGCGGTCCATAGGTGTGAAACTATGGGGAGTGAAGGTGTTAAAAAGAGGATGAGGTAGACCTAAAATCACATGGAAGGAAGTTGTCTTGAAAGACCCACAATTACCTGGAATCAATCAAGACTTGGCTAAAGATAGGCACAATGAAAGAAACAGATCCATATAAGTGAAATCTACTACTTAAGTTTTAGTCTTGTTAATACGTGGATTTTGGATCTATTGCTTTTCTAGGAATATTTTGACCTTATCATAGATTTCTATACCAGTAAAAGATACTGTTGACGAGTTGAGGGATTTGAGACATAAGCTTTTATAAGAGGAAGGAAAATCATGGACGCCGCTCTCATTGCTAATGAATGTTTAGATTCTAGACAGAAAAGCAACAAGCGGTGTATTGTTTGCAAGTTAGACATCGAGAAAGCTGATGATATGTTAATTGGAACTTTCTGATGAACATACTTGAGGATTTGGGATTTGGTAGAAGATGGATCAACTGGATTTCCTTTTGCATCAGTACAGTTAGATATTACGTCCTTGTTAATGGGAAACCAGAGGATTTTTCTATTTGCAGTTCAAAGAGGTTTACGACAAGGAGATCCTCTTTCTCCTTTCTTATTTTTACTGGTGATGGAATATTTTAGTAAATGCTATCTGTTACACATGTGAATGGAGGGATAAGAGGATTCAGAGTCAATATAGTAGCCAAAATGCCATGTAAATCTCACATTTATTGTATGCTGATGATACTATGGTGTTGTCTGATGCGGAGATTGAGCAACTTAGGCATCTGCGGCTCAAACTTGTATATTTTGAAGCAATTTATGGTCTTCATGTTAACTGGAGATAAGCTTTTCATATCCAGTTAATGTCATCATAAATTGCAGCAGACCTACTGGAACTTTAGGATGTCAGGGTGGCACTCGGCCAACTGTCTATTAAGCACTGCCTTTAGGGGCCAAGCATAGAGCTAATAGCATATAGGAAGCGGTCTAGGAGAAATGTGAAAGAAGGCTAGTAAGCTAAAACAAGCAGTATTTATCAAAGGAGGAAGGTACTAGTTAACAGTGTGCTGGGCTCAACATATGTTAATGTCTCTTTTCTCTTTTCCTAATAAGGTTGAGAAAAGAATTGACGAGCTACAGAGGAACTTTATTTGGCAAGGTAATAAAGAACAGAGGATATTTAGTTTAGTGAAATGGAAGCTATCGAGGCTAAGGAAAATGGTGGACTGAGGATTAAAAACCTCAGAAACACAATAGAAGCTTGTTGATGAAGTGGCTATGGAGATGTAACTCGGAGGTTGATGCCCTTTGAGTTGTGTGATAAAGAACAAAAATGGAGTTGAGAATCAATGATGCACCAGAGATGTGAAAGCTGCATATAGAGTCTCAATTTGGAGAATAATTAGAGCTCACTGGTCTTGTTTCACGTCTAGAATAGGGTTCAAGGTGGGCAATGGGATGAGGATATCCTTCTGGAAGGATATGTGGATTGAAAATGAGCCTTCAGTAGACTGGGGGATCGATAGGGCTACGAAATTTTACAACCACTTAAGCACATTCAAACAGCTTACTGATTCAGAGATGGCATCACAACAGTAAAGAATGTTTACAGTGTCTTATTGGAAGCAAATCTGGAATACAAAAGCCCCTCTCAAGGTAGCTTATTTTACCTGGATAGTGAGCAAAGAAGCTTGTCTTACTTACGAGAATTTACAAAAAAGAGGGTTGGCTCTATGCAGTAAATGCTTCCTATGCGGGAAACAACCCTAGTATTCGTCATTTGTCTTTGCATGGCCAAGTTACTGTCCAACTGTGGCAGCTTTTATGAACATAATTGGTCTGCAGTGGGTAATGCCTAGTTCAACAACTGATTTGCTTAGCTGCTGGAACATAATTGGGCTTAGTAACGGCAAACTTAGATGGTGTAATACGATACCTTGTATTTGCTGGATTATTTGGACTGAAAGGAATAGAAGATGCTTTGAAGACTTTGCTACTTTTATCATTAGGATAAAATCCAGATGTATTATTTTGTATTGCACAAGGTTTAGAATGGAGAATGTAAATGATACAGAATCAGTCCTACAAATGTCAGAAGCCCTAAAGGATTAGAAGGGGCATACAAATGTCAGAAGCCCTAAAGGATTAGAAGGGGCATACTATTGCTGTTTTTGCTTCTGTAAATACTGTTCACCTGTTGCAGCACATCTTTTGTGCTTGTTTATATATAAATTACCTTATCTTTCAAAAAAGAGCCAGTAAAAATATAAAGAAATCTTAATATCATTATTATTACTACTGTTAAATGTACTTAACTTATTTTTCACTTTTATTTTTATTTGGTATGATGATGACATGAGTTGAACTTAAATGGAGAAACATAGTTAGCGAGGATTCATATAGCCAACCTCAACTTGTTTAGGATTGAGACATAGTTGTTGTTGTTGTTTATTTCAGCTAAAAGAAGAATCAAATGAACTTATCAAAATGTCTCAATAACTTTTTCAAACATGCAAGGATCGCATAGTTAAATGTAAGCAGTTTCAAGAACTTGGACCAACAACTCCCAAAACACAATTGGATGGGTAAATAATTATGTTAGTAGGGAAAGAGTTAACCTTAAAAGTCATTACTTCCTCTGTCACATGAAATGTGAGACTACTTCACCGACCACGGAGTTTATGTTAATTTGACTTTTTGTTAATGTATTAGTAGTGGTGAAAACAAAATATAAAAACAGTTGTTGAAAAATTAGTCTGATATAGCAAAAACACATCAATGTATATAGTTTCAATGGCTTTTAACTCTAGCAACTGTCCAAGCAAAATAGAATAACAGTATTAACAAAATGGTGTCAAACATTTGGGATATCCAAATGGAAGAATGCCACACAAATTAGGATAAATGGAGTAACTATTTAGGAACCCTCACTCCCAAGCCTCTGCAAAGAACACTTTACTTTATGCAGCAAGAAGCATAATAGTCTGATAAATCTGGAATGAATATTCAAATATTGTTTTGCAAGGTTACCTTGTTAGAACCCGATCCCAATGCTTCATTCTGTGAAGCTATTTCATTGTAAATCTTCAATCTTTTCTCCTCCAGCTTTTGAGCATTTTCTGACACCCTGATTGTATTTCCTGCTATATCCAAAATTGCAAACTTGAAATCTACACATATATTTACAAGCATTAGAAATAGAAAGAAAAATGACATCTAAATGTTTCATCTTGCCACTTGGAGATTGGCGTATCATACACTATATGATAAAAGGATATCATCCAGTTGACTTTATAAAAAGTAGTAAAAGTTTCGACAATAAATTTTTATATTTAGACTATGGAGAAAAAGACCAGAATAGTCCTTTAAATATAGAGGTAGCTCTAACTTGGTCTTTTATATATTTCATTGAGCATGAACACTCCTTTATCTTTGTAATTAGTGAGCACCTTTAGTCCAGGTTAGTCTCAAGACCATTCACTAACAGAAAAGATATCGCCTAGGGCTAAAAAAAATTAATGGGACTAATGGAACTAATGGGAAAAGAGACAACACTAATGGAACAGAAAGAAGCCGCAAGTATTAGCTTATGGAAATTCGCTTACCAATTGACGAAGTTATCAAACTAGCAAATTATGCGGATGCCTAACTCACGAGAATCTCCAGAAAAGAGGACTTCATATATGCAGTAGGTACCCATTGTGCGAGAGACAAAATGAGGATGTTAACCACCTTTCCATTAATTGCTCATTCACCATGCAGATCTGGCATATCATTCTTAACATAGTAGGGATCAGGTGGACAATGCCTGAGACAACCATAGAGCTACTGCACAGCCGGTATACAGAAGGTCTGAAAAAGGATAAGCTGAACACTGGAACTCACTGCCTTCAGTCATCTGGTGGATCATTTGGAAGGAAAGGACCACTAGAATATTTTAACGCAAATAAAAGAATCTGTAATTAGTATTAAGTATAAATGCATTTCTTTACTGTTCTTTTGGTGTAATATGGCAAGTGCTAATGAACAACAGCCATGATTGACTTTTTGAGCTCATTACACAATATGTAATGTGGCTATTCCTTGTAAATATTCTGCAGTACTTTGCTGCCAATTAGTGTTTACCAATCAAAAAAAGAATCAATGTTTTACTTTTTCTCATCCTTCACTTAAGTCTTTCTCGATTATTCTTCTGTTTCCGATTGGTTAGTCTGTCCATAATAATCTCAGCAGGACCCCCCCACC